>VZZY01014901.1:5508-41926 GCA_013400335.1 Eurystomus gularis
AAAAAAGGTTTAAACACAAACCATATTCTGCTCGAGCAACAGAAGTAATGGCAGACAAAGAGGATTGTTTTAATGAAATGTTTAAAAAGCCTTAATATGAAAAGTATTTAAATATATGCATATGAAAGTATATAAAGGCTTACTATAAAAGGTAGAGATAGTGTTCACACTGCCAGAGGCACCTTCAAAGCTGGCATGTTCCAAAAGAGATTAAAACTTTTATTCTCAACTCCATCTTGATTTCCACATCCAATTCTTAAGAAATTTAAACACATTCCAGTTCTGTCAATAGCTTGCAGGAGAATAATATGTAATTGATACACCTAAAAATGTTCTTTGCACTCATATAAAGTAACCTAGTGTAATTTTGATATATTATATGAATAAAACTATTGAAAAATACTTTTGTAATTTAAAAATTATTTTTAAAAGGTCACCTTGAGGCACTATCACTTCTGTTGGTAAAGCTGGCAGAATGAACCAACTGCGTGGTTGCTTAGCCCCATCACCACGTAACAGTAGATAATATATAAAAATAATCTTTTTTAAAGCTCCTGCTTGAATGCTGGAAGATTAAAATATTAATAAAAATGAAAAATATAAATAAAAGCCAAAACTACTACAAAGGTATTACACACTCTTCAAATACACTCCGAGGCATGATTGCTCCTCACATGTACTGGGAATGGCTTGGAAGGACTTGTGTTAATCACCTGGAACACAAAGTACTTCTGAGAAGTTTCAAAAGCAATATAATGCTTAGAGATGCAATGTACAATCAAAACAAAAAATGGGTCCTGAAGTTGAAAAATCACTCAGTTAAGAGTAAAAATTATGTCTGTGTAGAAAGACCTTACTATGTCTAAGCAGTATTCATGCTCTTCGAAGTAGGGCTTGATGAGGAAATTACACAATGCACAGGTCTTACGCTGGTCCTTTTTAACAGGACATATTTCATCTTAAGAAATTTATTCACAGAAGGAGCCTGAAGGGAATGTGCATATCTGAGGCTTGTTCAGAGGGTGTTTGTTTTGTTTTTCAAAAAATACATACTTCTGGTCTTTCATAGTAGATGTCAATCTGTCTGATCACAGATACTTAAAAAGATTTATAAAGAGCTATCAATTTTAGAAAAATGCCCTTGTTGTCAACTGTATTGATCAAGCTCATAGTCAGTGACTGATTTACTGAGAAATGCCCACCTTCCTGGTCCAGCCAGACTAATGGAATTACCCTTCCAAGGGTAGAAAATGCACAGCATAAAGATCAGATGTTCAAGGAAAATGTAGCTGCTGAGACACTAAAGGAAAGATTCTGGAGCAGAACAGATTATTTTGCCTCAAAAGGTGTGTACTCTACACTTATGAGGGTCTTTTCAACCCTCATAAACAATTACATGGTTTAGATGAAAAGCTATTTGTGCTAGTCACTTGCCATTTTGCCAATTGTATGATGACTTGGTATAAAACAGCTGTTGAGTAACTTTCACCCGGTACTTCATGCCATGTGTCCTGAAAGGAAGTAAATTTGCAGACCAAGATACAAGAGTTATAGGCAACAAACTGAAGAGGTCTCTTCTATTGAGAGATCCAGGAAAATGCTACCCGAGCTTCAGGACCTATGTTTTACAGATGAAGGCAACAAAGCTTTGAAGGCTGTACTCAACAAGGACCACAAAGCACAGCTCACCTTGTAACTGCAAGATCAGCAGAGGACTTCTAGACCTTATTGACTTAGAACCATAGAATCACAGAAAGCTTAGGTTGGAAGTGACCTCAAAAGATCATCTGGTACAGCCATTTGTGGGAAAGTAAGCCTAGACGAGATTGCCTAGCACCCTGTCCAGTTGCATCTTGAAAACCTCCAGTGATGGGGACTCTACCATGTCCCTGAGGAGGTTGTTTCAGTGAATTACTGTTCTCACTGTAAAAAAAAAAAAAAAAAAAAGAAGGCATCTTTCTTGTACCAAGATGAAACCGCTTCCTGTTCAACTTGTACCCACTGCCCCTTGTCTTGTCCTTTTGTGACTCCTTATGAAGGGTGTCTCTGTCCTCTTTGTAGCCACCATATCAGTACTGGAACACAGTAATGAGGTTCCCTCTGAGCCTTCTGTTCTCTAGGGAGAAAAGACCTAACTCCTTCAGTCTTTCCTCACAGGGCAGATTATCCAGCCCTTTGACCTGCAGATCAGTTCTATGTAATTCAAACTAGACACGAAGCACTACAAAAATATAGGAATGCTTAGGACAACCATCTGTAAGTTATCTAGTAGTACAGTGGATTCCATGACATCCAACTTAAATTTTCCTTTTCTTAATTTTGTTCCATCACTCTTAGCCACATTCCCTGGTAGATCGTTAAGGAAGGGCTCTTAACCTTTGTCATGTATACATATATAGATATCACTGACTGCTGTAAAGCTTAGACAATCTACGTAAACTTACTTCTTTTTACATCCCAACATTCAGTTTCAGAGCTATTCTGAACTGTTGCATCTTTATTCTGGCAGGTGCAGACTGCCAGGGCAGAGCGGGCATTGAGCCTGAGCAGCTACGCTTTTTGAGGAGGTACCAAACCAATACAAATGCTTCCTCCTGTGACACCTGTGAGTCTCCTACACCTGTAGCAAACTCTCACAACAAGCTCATTGCAACAGGGCAGTTGCTTCTTAACAGCCATAAGCCAGACAAAGATGAAAACACATGGAAAGTTGTAACTGTCACTGGATCATAAATCCACTAGAAAACTTCTTTTTGGCTTCTCTCAACTGATGTTCTCTTATTTTCATCCCATATGCAAATACTCACTCTCTAACAAAGACTCAGATGGGAGTCGGGGTAGAGATATTTGTGGTGTACAGCCCAGGACTGAATGGGCATTACACGACCTATCTACTACAGAACCAACTACCTTTTTTTTTTCTGCTGCTTTTATCACTTGCCATGTAACTTGTACATTTAAGTTTATTTTCTCCAAGCCATAACAGTGTACAGTTTTCTGAACATGAACATGTCCACTCATATACAATTTTTTGAAGGTTCCTTTGGACCAGTGATAACTGCTTCTGGTTCCAACACACAACCAACCACAAGTATTGTCAGCATAGTATTTACACTTCTGCACTGCTAATCGGTGAGGCAAATTAACCCACAGCTTTGTGTGAAATCTAACAGAGACCTCATAACAACTCTACACGTTATTATTTGTCCTTGCCTTGTGTTTACCGTTTTTAGCTATGGTCAGCCTCAGTTTGAAGGATTTTATATATCCTTGTAGTACATTCATTCAGACCTGAGAGGTTCTCTGTAACGCAAGACTGTGTTAGTTTTAAATGCTAAGTTTCAAGACACTTTACTGAGTGTTTTCTGGAAAATGTCATATCAGTTATACTTCTGCCAACTGCTCATTCTGTAAATATATCATAAAAGCAAAATGAGCACAACTAGTCTTGTGCAGTGTATTATTTACAAATGACAGCTGTTTTGAGAAAGCCAAAATTATATTATCTATTATTTTCTCTCTTATTTTTCCATTGCTTCACCAAAGAGGAAAAAAACCTGTCAAAAATGTACTTTACTATAAACATAAACGGACACTACCATAATTCTACCCCTTTTCCTTATCTGTGCTATATGAATTTTCTATAAACAGCACAAACAACGCTCTGGGTTCTCATCCTTCCATGTCCCACCTCCAAAATGTCATCACCAGCATAACAATTTTACTTGCTTTTGGAGCAGTATCAGTTGAATCAGCAAATTTTCCTAGTACAACATCTTGCCTGTTCTTTTCTCAGTTCTGCTCACTATTCAGGTACTATTATTATCTTAAATGTTCACTTCAAAAAAAGATTAGAAACAATAATAAATCCAAAAGACCTCAATATGTTGGGCATACAGGTATTTTTGTATCCTGGAGTAAATGTAAAATGCTGAGGAGACATAATTTATTTCAATCTTCAAAAGATACAGACACAGTCTTTGAAAGACTATGAAAAATACTGTGTAAAGGTAAAAAATTCCATTAGCAGCTGAAAGTATTTAAGAAACAAGACGTAAATGGCTGTAGTTGTAATTGATTCGCCAGATGAAAAGAAGTCAAGTGGTCATACGCATGGTAAGAATACACAGAGGTATCAGCAGTGCTTAAGAGAATAAGAACTGTAAGTGTATGACAGTAGGATGTAAAATACATGATCGCTGTGTATTTTGGAAGGGTGCATCATTCACAATTGGAGGTATCAACCAAAAGTTAGAAGGTCATCAAAAAGAGTATGTTGATGCTTTCTCCAGCATGCACATTTACTACAGAAAGTTAAGCTTTCTGCAACGCGGTAGCAAATCACAGGACAAAACCAAATAACAGCAAAAGAACAAATCACAGCAAAACGGTTATGCAAAGACATGTTGAATCATATGGTAAACTGGTTTCCGCAGAATTAGGTATCTGTGCTGATCAATGTAAACAGATATTGACGGTTACCACTGCTGTTTATTCTAGGTCAACGTATATTTATTTCACTTGCACACACTGGGAAGTTACTTAAGGAAAAAAAGGATGCAGAAACATACCTCTGATAAAAATGTCTGGGCTGATTTCTGTGCTCCTACATGGAGCAGATATTCGTATACGTACAGTGCTAATCTGAAAAGTAAACAAAAAGGACAATATTTAGTATTGCGGATTTGTTTGCGCCTCTTCTTTAGAAACAAAGGATTACAAGAAGCTTGAAGCGCACTCCATTGCCTTTCACAAACCACTATACACTGAACATGTCCAATCTATTATCTATACTTGAATTTTTAAACCAGATATTTAGGTCCATTTGACCAGAAATGTTTAAATAGTAGTTAATTACATATTATTAAACCCCCAAATTACTTAATGCCAACATTTTAAATAATATTTGGACAAGTACCCTGTGAGCTAACAGCTGACCTACTGCTGTTCTATATTTGCCCACTCTATACCATGCTTACTGTAAATAAGACGTATTTGTACAGCATCATCGATTATTTTTCCAGAGTAATTCTTTTTTTTACATGTGGAATGTATCAAGCTGTTAGCACACTTGAAAAATAGCCTTTGTTTACTCAGAGAACATGCAAGCTTCAGGCTGCATCAGGAAAAGTAATCCCAGCATCCCTCCATGGCATGCAGTATAACCACATCTCTCAAGCCAAGTGGAAACAGATTTTTAGATTCATTTAAACTTGTGCATCTAGGAGCTCCAATGACAACAGAGCTACAAATGACTGCCACAGCTCCCAGAGGAGCTTCCCAAAAAGTGATCTTCAGCACCCAGGCACATCTCTGAGTCCAAAGAGCTGGAATAAGGATCTCCGTGCAGAAAGAGGACTCATTCCCTGGATGATGACCCACCATAACCTGGGCTGGGAAGCCCCGTCCAGCAGCCCAAGAATAGGGAAGCAGTAACAACCACCAATTTCTATTGATACAAGCTATGTAAGCTCGATTTGAATTAGAAAACCAAAGGAGGAGCACTTTCTATTCCTCAGAGAGGCTCACATCTGCACATTTCAAGTCTTTCAAAATGAAATCTGGTTTAAAAGAATGATTTAATAATAATGCTCAGAAATTGTCTATAAAACATTTCAGTTTGAGAAGAGAAAAAGTCAGGTTGTGCATCTTTGAAATTTGATAGCTGAACTGTTTTGACGAAGTAGAATGTATTTGCATCACTTCATGATACATCACTATTCTTGTTTTAAATATTTCACTATTCACATTCAAAAATATGCAGTTTAAATAAAAAAAGTAGAGAAGCAGAGAATATCTATTTTCCTGTTACTGTTCAAATTGTTATGGAATATTGGATGTGTCATGACATTGACAAGAGTAGTAATTATTGCAGTAGCCTATTAAGTGTGAGATTTTAAGGAGAGGAAATTTTAGGAGAGGCATTCCATAAGAATTGTTTTCACTAGGTGTTTATACTTTGCACATGCATTACACATGCTACTTTATTCTCCCTCCAACTTTAAAAGCCAAAATGTATTTTTCCACAAATTAAAAAAAAAAAATAATTAATTGACATTCAAACATGTGAATGGTTTGAGTCTGAACCTCAAAAAGGTTCATACCCACTTTTTCATCCCGGTATTTTACGAAACAGTTATTTATTAGTTTGCATTGTGCCAAATCTACAAATGCAGAGTCGAGTGTGCCAAGTAGAAAACACTTGGTTCTTCTCAGGGAGCACAGTACGATCCAGTGCGTGACCAGCTCTGAGGACACCGTGACGTGTCTCTCTCAGTACTGTGGAGAGGGAAAGCACCACATACTCTCTAGCCTCCCAACCCAAAAGCACAACCACATCTGTCAAAAACCTGAAAAGTCGCATCTTGTTGACTTAGTTCTTCCCAGTTCCATTTTCATTCAATTTTTAAGCACTAAACTGTTCTAGACAAAATCTAAGATCTAAGAAAGATGCAAAAGGCAGAGAGGGAGCACTTTCTACAACGGCCAAGATGACTTGAATACCCAGTAACACTTTAAAGCATCTCCTTTGTCTCCTGAGATTCCCTTTTACATTCGCATGAAAACACCAAGCCTACAGTCCAGATAAAAGGATTTGTGTGATCACATCCTTTCTACCTTGCGAAGGAAAGCGACACAGCACAAAACCCAGGAGTTTATTGCAGGCACACCACCTTCATAAGTCTGCCATCTGTTGAAAGCTTTAGCAAATACTGCACCACGACACCCAAACGGACAGCAAAATGCTTTAGTATCAAGGCAGATTTGTGAGTTCCATCTCAGGACTCCTGCAAAACACGGCGCACACAACCACGCTGCCAGCACAAGACAACGTCGCTACTCTGTGCCATCTTCACTGGTCAAAAAAAATCCCAGGTATTTCAACACTGCAAAAAAGACAACCCTAAAACTTTGACTTAAACACACAGAAAGTGCTAATTAAGTATAATTAAAGCTATGACAACATCTCCAGCTCTTTGGCATGCGTTATTACATCTTGGTCTAAACATATTAGCAGTGAAATGAAATGGTGCAACAACTGTGTTTATTAAGTGTGGGGGGTAAACATGGCAGATTTCAGGAAAATAATAAATATTTCAGGTTTCAGGCTTCCAAGTTGATCCACCTGTGCTAAATCAAGAGCAGGATCATGCTGGCAAGGCGGCTGCCTGGCTCCTGTGACAGGAAAGCCAAGACCACCTTCCATGAACAGATGTGAGACAGAAGGCACAACATAAAATAACCTTATTAGATTCAAATCACTGGTCCATTCCTCATTACTATGCTGTCAGGAATTTTTTACAGAAGTTAACAATGTTATAGCTTCATTCATAAATAAATGCATTTACCACAGAGATTAAAAGAAAGATACTAATGTTTTACTGCATTAGTTGCAGCAGAAGGATCAACGGAAACTGATCCTCTGAGGAAAGACAGGAAAGAAACCCAAAAAAGATGCAACACTGGGTAACAAGGAGGATTACCAGATACATAAATTTTAACTACAGTATAAGACCAGAATAAGATAAAAATTAGGCTGCAGTCCAAGTGTGTAAAATTAACAAATGAATAAACTATTCAACATCTCAGCAAAGACTAAGAAAATAATAGTGAGATGGTCTGCCACAGCAAAGGACTTGGGTTTGAAGTGGCATTTTAAAATGTTTTCACTCATTCAACTGGTGTGAGAAACTGTGTAAAAGCAGCAAGGAGACATATGTTAAATTTTCACATTTGCATACTTGTTGACAATCCCGTGAGTAATATAAGGAAAAAAATATTTCAAATCAATTTATTACAATGCTGAAGTAATTTTTTGTTAAAGACATGCAATAGGCCAGAGTTCCCCTCTCCCCAACAAGACATTTAGATCACACATTCATCTATGGCATGATGATACATTTGCTCTATTATTAAAAACAAAACAAAACAACTTACTGTCTAGCTCTTATTGCTGCAGTGCTCTTTTTGCTAAGCTGGTGTGTTTTGCCTGAAGTTTCTGCTCTAATTGGACAAGGCATTTACACATCCTACAAATAACTACCGAACTCCAAAAGGACGAATCATTTAAGTGGTTCTATTCAATGACTTATCAGAATATTACCAGAAAATAAACAGTAATCACTCTAACTGTGCTGTGGAAATTACCTTCTTACATGCTAAGGTGGGAAGATGCAATTAGCTTAATGAAAACTTAAATGAAAGCCTTGCAGCAGTACATCCCCACTGATGAAAAGTAGGTGGTGAACTCCCCCAATTCCAAGTCAAAAGATTCCAAGTTACAACACTTCTTTCCATAAAAGGCAGTGAAAATCTGAAAGCATCAGGAAAATGTTCAGCTTATCTGGTTTCGATATCTAACTTAGGTGCTCCGAGTCTCACGCCCTGAACCAACCTGGCAAGCTTCACTGACTGTATGTGTCGTACCCAGCTGGCTGTTCAGAGGAAAATGTGCCTACAGAAGAAGGGCTGAAGTTATTATCACAAAGTCTTCCGTAAAAAGTAAATCAGTAGTATCTTGGTTTTGCTCCACAAGAAGATGCGTACCAATAAAGCCTCTGTCTCTCAAGCTAAGGCTGAACTTCAAGCACTAAGTCTGGTTTACGGTTATTTCTAAGGAGACAAAGGACAAAAGGAGAACAGGCACATTTTTCCATGAAGTTCTAAAGCTGGGCTTAGAAAAGTAAGGAATTGCAATAACTTAGCTTCTGCTTTCTCTTGGAAGCTGCCTAGTAAAACTGCCAGAAGCAAGCAACTATTATACATAGCTTCGTGCAGTTGAGAAAAAGTGCAGTTGCCTTCATTATTAGCCACATATCACAACTAAGAATACACGTAATTTAGCTGAGGGTACAGTGGTGCACAACCAGAAAGTTATAAAATCGATGTGATGGAGCAAAAGCCTGCAGCTCCCCAGCTTTGGCAGCACGTCAAAGCACAGTCCAGCTCCTGTACCTGACTTCTGCAGTACCAACAGGCAGCTTACCACTGCAATAAGCAACTGCTGCCTCCTCGCCAGAGTATCTACGATGGGGAACGACTGCACATCACAGAAAGATCCCTGGATGCTACCACCTTCTCCACCAGCAACAGACATTAAGCTGTTAACATCTGATGCTGGATCTTAAAAAAAAAAAAAAAAAAAAGTACATATAATGGGAACATTCTAAATCTGAGCATCACCAAGATAGATCTAGCATTTCTGGATTGTGAAAACAATTTTTTTTAACTATTCATGTATGGAAAGTTCTGTATATGACACACCATCCATTTAACTTTTGGTTTTTTAAACAGTAATTGAAAACCACAATGAAAACTAGTAAATCAATATCCATACATAATTTTTAGCTTGTGTGAAGAGGACTGAATCAGCTGAGCAACATTTAAATGTAGCTCCATGAAAAAGATCTTAAGCGTTCTCTCTGTTTCAGGAGACATGCAGTATTTCAAAATCACTACTCTAACCTATGCAGAGAAGCAGCTTTTTTTTGCTTCCAAAAAGGTACATAGACTTCACTTCAAATCCAGAGAATCCTAGGAATCTCACTCATTTAATATCCAAAATAAAAACCTCATTCTCCAAAGTAAGAGAAAGTAGTACTCAATCCATATTTTAAACATAATACAACAGCTTAAAACATCTCAAAACTGGGGTTTCTTGAACAAATTTTCTTGAATCCACCAAGCAGTACTTTAAAAACTGCTCTGAAGCTCTTGATGGTGAGCTAGTTTCGTTGTTTCACATAAAAATGGCTAACAGTATTTTTTTTTAAGTTTCATATTTTTAACAGACATGTATGCTAAACCACTCTTTCTCCCATATTTGATCATACTGAGTTGGTTTCCTCTCTTTATCCCTCCCCATATATTTATATATTAAGTATTCCCCCTATATCTATTTTTAATTTTTTTTTTTCATATATACATACATACAATCTTTTCCTATACATCTCATCCGAGATTTAGGTGATTCAGTATGCTGTCAGTTACAGACAATAGGAGAGGACTAGGACAGGGGTCCACAGGGGCTGTGCTGGGTGCAGAAGCGCTTTGCTGCGCAAAGCCAAACCCTGCAGAGTCACCCGTGAGTATCTCTGCTCAGCTTCCCTGAACGGTGGGAAGATCAGTTTGGATGCGGCATCAAACTCCAGCTATACCCAATAATTTAGTCACACTTTTTTCATTTGCTTAGCCAAGCATGTTAACAACGACCTCAACGTTGCAGGGATTTATCTGCACACACAGCTCTTCCACCTGTGCCATTTCCCCTACACATAATTTACATTTTGGTTTGCTTCTTGAGGCCAGCAGGCTGCTCTTCTCAAGAGCCTCTGCTCATGCTCATCTGCTGTTTTATTTCCAGCTCAAAACACTATCTTAATGTTAGTGCTCTGTATCCCATCAACAATGTGACCGGTTTTCTCAGAAACACCCAGGTATTAAATGAAACCCAAACACTGGTCTGAGGAAACAGTATGTCCCAAAGCAGAAAGCTGATGGTTGTCTGGCTATGTGCACTGCCTTTTCTGAGAGCTCCTACCACAGCCCTGCAAACACAGGCAGCGTAAAAGTGCGTGCATTCAGCATTATTCATATCCATTTATTTCTTCCTCTCTCTGTAGATAGCAGAAGACGCTCTCCTAGTATGTAGCTATTTGGGGCTTATACCCAGTGCTGTAATGAGTAGTGGCCTTAGTGCCTTCTATTAGCTTGATGGTACTTTCCAAATAAGCAGATCCTTCTCCTTGTTTATTCCAGTTTTACTGATAGGGAAAGCCTTTTTCTACCACGATTCTCATCTCTAGTGAGAAGACTCATTAGACTCACCTCTAGTCTCTCTTCCACTTGATTGCTTGCAAGATGTCTGAAAATATGCCTCGTTACCTCTGGTCACCCTCCCCTTCAAGTGTTTGGTTTTGAGCACTTGTAAAATTGTAAAGGAAGTTAAAAACAAAGTAAAAATAGTTGTAACCTAGTAAGTGCCCTTTTACTCTAACAGTACTAGAAATAAGGGCTGGGTTTTTTTCAGTTTATCCATACACTTGCAACTCACAAATTCTTTTCGCACCCTAATTCCACATGCTTTTTTACTACTTAATCTCCTGTAGAGTTCCAGCACCAGTGTAACTCTATTTCCAACAACACATTGACTTGTGCACCAGTATATAACTAAACGTTGAACAGGTATCTGGTGTCCGCTGATCTTTTGAAAACGGTCAGAGATACACGCTGTTGGTGGTGTCTGCAATCCCTCCCACAAGCACTTAACTGCATGGTTTTACATATTCTCATCTGCTAAGGATGTCTTGGGTTTGTGCTAAGATGTTACACTCTATAGTGTTCCCCACTTTCATCTGACTCTCACTGAATCTCGTACTCATTTTTGTTTCAGGTTTCAGCTTGCAGAAATTACTGCAGATCCAAAGCATGGCAAAATTAAAACACTTTTCTGTAGACTCCATCTTGAATGGGAAAACTTCCATTGATCTCCAGTAGAATTTCACAGGCTTCCCAGTCCATGGTTAAGAAAGAAGTAAGGCTTATGCACCTTGAAAGTTCGTGTTTATTTTGCCAGCTATATTTGCTTGTTAAACAAAGTAATAGACCCTCCTGCAAACCCAGCTCTCTTGGGCCACTAGAGCTACAGCATTATTCTCACAATATCCCTACGTGGAAGTTGTTGAACATCTCAAATACATCAGCAACTGCAATCCTCAGAAATAAGAGACCTTTATCATGAACTCTGGGGCTGTCCAGCACAAAGTCAGTCTGTGGCCTTTGCTATTTTGCTTTTCCTCATCGAGGGCAAGCTATTTAACATTAAGCTAGCACAATTTTTTCCCATAAAAGAAATTTGAGTCCATCCAACTACTCACTGACACTGAAGACCAGAAACATCCTCTTCTCACTAGTCTTGTTTCTTCTCCCCTTCCCAGCTCAGGGATAAGAACATTAACCCAAACAACAAAAAAAGTGAACAGTTTTCTGCTTGATGAGTGAGCTGAACGAGGCTGCCAAGGTTCAGAGCAGCCACACAGGAGCAGCAAGAAGCAGGAGCAGTCATTTTGGCAGTCCTGGACTGCTACCCCAGCTCTGCCCACACTGTCAATTCCTCCTGCTGGCTAGAGTCTCAAACTTGGCATATTTTTATGAAAATGTGTGTATTTTTAAGGTAACCACTAAGTATTTTCTCTGGCTTAAACCATATAAACTATACAACTTACCATAACTGAAAAATATGCAAAATGGCAGCTAAAGAAATAGTTACATGAGGAAACACATTTTAAAGTGTAAGCTGAAACTTTTACAAAAATACAGGTGCTAACCTTGGTCTTCCCTTCTGCTTTCAACAGGATACTAACAAGTTTTTACATGCTGTTTTTTTCCCTGGTATATAATCTGCTACAGTTAACAAGTTTAATACAATGCATCCTGCCCTGGCAGAAAGCAGAGCTAGCAGCATGGAGCTATCGTGAAGAGAGTCACCGGCAGACAGCAAAGCACAGACACCGCACATCGCAAAATGCAAACTTTCAAGCTATACGTGTGCCACAGGACGACGGGGAGGAGGTACCTGGCTGGGCAGCTAGTACATGACTTCTCTTTGTGGACTTAAAACACTTCTTACATGTGACAGAAGGTTGCTTCAAAATCTTGTCTCAGCAGAGCCCAAGGCTGACACGGACCCATGATGCTGCAAACACCAGGTTTCACTGCTCACCATTTGCCACCTGTCACCCACTGTACCCAAAGGAAAAGTTCATTTGCAAAATCTGCTAATGACTGAAATGTATTGTAATCATGTATGAAGAAAAAATACATTTGTATTTATACACCAACAGAAAAGCAGTGACTGGCTTCTAACCAATACCTTGGTAGCACACACAGGCTGTTGAGAACATTGCTGCTGTACAGCTGATGCTTCAGCACTGCTTGCCTACGACACAGGCAGATGACACCTTCTCAACCTACAAGGGCTTGAGAGGATACCACCTTCAACACTTCACGGTGGTCAGGAGATGTACTACTAAGTACTGGAGGTACTGCCAGCCTGCTTTAGTGCAAAGCCAGGCAGTCACCTTTGATCAGCTTCAGCAGCAACTGGAGCCACGACAGCTTACACTGCACAGATGCCAGCGAGGGGTTACCATGGCTCTGTTGTAGTAATAGCCCCAAGCAGTGCAGTAATATTATCTTAAAATATTACAGCTGTTCCTAAAGCTACTGCCTACCCTGGAGCAGAAACAACTCCTTCCTGACTACAGCAGCACCAGAAGGCTGAGAAAGAGGAGGAAGCGTGAATGCACACAGTCAGCTCCCCAGGGATGAGTTAGACTCAGCTCAGCAACAACTGGACATGCAATGCCCACCAGCCCCACAAAGCAAGCATCATGTAACTTCATTTACATTCCTATGAAGAAAACAGTATTTCTGAGTATCTAGCTCCTAGAAGGACCCACGTCTTTGCTAGGAGCTTTCCCAGCTTTTATCAGGAAGTAAAGATTTAATATCTTCTTAAAAATGATGGGTGGGTCCACAACATTGAAGAGTACCAGGAATCACTGCTACTGGAACCTAAGGTCCTCTCATCAAAGCTGTAGGGTGAGACAGCAGATTAGAAACTCACTTGTCGAAACATGGAGAAGTGGAAGAGGAAGACCCTGACCAATACTACAGACAGCCTGGAGGTCCCACACCGCTGGTCTCCCTTGTAAGAGTCACAGTTCACGTTGGGCAATTTTTTTTCTTCTTTTGCAGCTTATAATGGTTAAACACAGTTGCCGATAACTAGTCAAATAAAAATTTTATCATCCCTTCTCACTCACTGCCTGCTTTAGTTACATTTTTAAACTCTGTTAAGAACAAACTCTGTACTCAGAGGTTGATAGGATGCTCTGAAGAGCTCCTTTCCATGTTTGACAAACTGGGACATGATCATAGGAATATGTCAAGGTACATGTCAGTGAACCAACAGGCTGAAGGGTCAGCCAACTGCTAACAGACACAAATACAGTCATCTACTTGGAAAGCCACTGAGCTGATCCTACCTGGTCTTTCAGCACACCGTATGGCAACCCACAAATGAGAATTAGCTGAAGGGTTTGGGTTCAGAGAGCAGCATACTGCTGTGGCAGTTTCTAGCACAGAGAGATCTCTTCCTGGAAAAGGATCAAGGTTTGTGAGAGAAGACTTGGAAGTTTAGTGACCAGATTAGATTAAATCCATCTCAGACTTAATAGTAAAATACTTTATGTATTTAATTGCAAATTTCTTGTTGGAACCAAATAGTCAAAGACTAACTATTACTAATACTTGTAACTAGCACATTATCTCAATGGTAAGATGAAATAACAAACACTATCACAAAAGAACAAAATAGACTTCCAGGAGCCACAATCAATCATGAAATGGAGAATTAGTCTCATGAGGGAAGGGGAGAAAACAAGGATGAAGAGACAAGCAATAAGAAGTCACCTCATGAATCTCACAGGAATCACATGGGATGAAAATTGAAGATGAATTTCCCTGAGTATCTATAAAGTGATAGTGGAAAGTAATTTGTATGACTGATTATGAAATGATAGCATTTTCTCCTGGAGAGAGGAAGTTCTGGAAGCATCAGAGTACAGCTAACAGACCTCGGAAGTCAAACTAATTGAGGGAACTGGTGGAAAGCACTTCTTAAAAAAACCAAATAACCGGAAGAAAAAAGGTGCAGGACAAACATCAGGTGATTCAAACTATATTAAAAAACTCAATGACAAATGTCAATGGAAGACAGAGGGGAAGGAGTAAGTGGTTACTCTGGCTGCATCAAAAACGCTTCACTGATCCAAGAAGGCAGAACAACCAAAAAGGAAATAAAGGTACAAAACAGTACCAAGGAACAAGACCACAATGCAAGTTAAAAATGCAGAAAGGCTGAAGTGCCAACTGAGCTGCAATGAGCAAGGACATTCATGAAGAACAAAGCCTATACGACCAAAGAACTGGAGTTCCACTATACAGTGCAAGACTGAAAAGCAAAGAGAACATAGGGAAGTCTGAAGTCTTGGTGCATGCTTTGTTTTTACCTTCACAGAACAGCAGAAGAAAGCATTACTAGTTAAACACAACAGGAATACAGACAACGAGAGGAAACAACAGGTTAAAGAACAGCTTAGTAAGAGCTGTACTGCAGGGGAGAGGGCTGGGGCACACTGTCTCAAGAGTGCTAAGAAATCAGCCAAAATATTTTCCAAACTGGAAGAACTGAAGGAAGTCTAGTAAACCTCTTTTGAAAAAAAAACAAGAAAGGGCCCAGGGATTTACCCACCACTCAGAAATAACTCTTACCACCACAAAACTTCACTTTTTTTGGACCAGGTGAGCCATGAGCGTGAGTTTAGCTCTGCTTCTTAAGAACAGATCACTTAATTCTGCTTCAGTAAAATCCAAATCCCTTCTCCGTGGGTCCTGAACTTCTCTGAAGAACCGGTGCTGCTAGACATGGAGCAGGCCTTGACCTCGGTATAAACCATCCTGGTCTCTGTCAAGAGAGGCATCCAGTGGCAGCCCTGGCCCCATATGCGCCAGATGTGAGGTCCCTTTTGGTGCAGCATTGAAAAAGGCTGTGACCAACCTGCCAACCAGGAGCCGTCCATTTGGATCTTGGCAGTGAGTCAGCAGTACATTCACTACTCCAATGACACTGCTCTGTCAAAGCTGGAGGGGCACGTATGAGGGAAAAAAAAATAAGCTGCTTCTAAAGCCCATGACTCTCCTTCCCCAGTTCAGAATGGCTTTCCTGTATTTATTCTGGGGGCTGGGCCATTGGCTTTGAATGCCTTGTGATTCCAGTGCTGCAGGTGACAAGTGTCAACTCTGACATGAACTTTTATGCAGTTCCTTCATTCCTTTTGAGCCAGTTTCTCTGCAGAGGTCATAAATGCTGCCTGCCCGCTTAACAGGGTACTGAATGGTGTAGACTTAAGCAACATCGCACAGCTGAGGCCACCAGGAAATGCAGCTTTCAAGGGTAGGTATGCTGTTGAGTTTCACCTTTCTAAACTTTGGGGTCCAGTCGATGACAACTAAGCATCTGCCTGAACCATAAAGTTTCCCTTCCAAAACGTGCAGCTATGATGCTGGTCCCTCAGAATAATCATCCACTGGCTTTGAGACTGCTACTTATGTTGGGTCGGGAAGTTCTGCACAGGGGACTGAGGTGGAAGAGCCCAAGGCATTTCTCTAGAAAAAGAAAAGCCAACAGCAACTACCCCAAGCAAAAGATAATCTTTATAAGGACAAGTAAGTATATGTACAGAAATTCTCAGCACACATAAACTGATCCAGCACAACTTCATGCACAGGATCCCTCCTCAAATCACTGCAATTTTAACCCACAGGACAACTGCACACAAATTGATATTATCAGACCTACCAACTGCTATATGGCTGCTAGCCCTATTACACCAGTCTGCTGAATTCTCACACATCTGGCTAACCTGCTAGAAGGCTTTAAACACTTGCCTGCTATTCCTCCCCTCAGCTGATAGAGACATGCTGAGCAGACAGCTGGAGGTATTCTCCCACTGCTCCCCAAACTGGATCACCGCCAAGAAGGATTAGCCAAGACCCCCAGCTTACTCAACATTTCCACTCCGCTACAAACTCCAGATAAGCTCAAGCACCCAACTGCAAGCTACAGTTCACGCATGACAAGTTTGCCGAGTTTCGAGTCCTCTCTCAAATTGCCCAGGGGATACTCTACTACCCAAATATATGTATTTTACAACTTTACAGATAATTTGCTTAGACTACAAACTGGAAGTCACCAGAAATATTTTTGTTTGAAATGTAGGTCATAAAAAAATAGTAGTTTCAGTATCCTCCCACAATTTTTTTATAGTGAGAATACTTTTCAAACAGAAAGAATTTCATCAACAGAAGGAATATATTTGAAAATCTGCTAACAAAGAGTTGCTCCACACACAAAAACCTCTACCCACAAACAACAACAAAACCCAACAACAATAAAATCTTGCTGCTCTGAAGCTGTATGACCAAATGTTTGACTAGCAGTCCAGAAAATTTTAATGATAACTCTCCAAATTGCTTATACTTCCTGGTCTTTGAAGGTAAGAAAACACATACGGGACAAAATGAATGGAAATTATTTGAGTCTATACTTCACAGCTGATGTTTGGTGGAGAAATTGATACCGTATTGTATTTCCTCATAATTAAAACGGGGAAAAAGCAAACCACTTCTCATACAATCTCTGGCTGAGCACTTTTTATTTCTAAATCCAAATTTAAAGGACATAAGCACCAGAAAGACTGTAATTGTACCACATGCAGAACACAATTCAGACTGGCTGTTTTGCTCTTACCAATTACAAATGTGTTTCTGTACAGTACCTATTCAATTCAGAAAAGGTTATCTTACATTTGGCTTACATTGGAAAACAGAAAATTCAATTTTCTCAGTTTTGTAAGTAGGTATTACTAGAACACTATAATCCATACTGGATTCTGTTTTAAGTTAACTCCACTGGTACTTCATAGGCAGGCAAGTCAGGAAACAGACAATGCAAACCAATGTCATATTGCCAAGATGCAGTTGCTGCAGCAGAACAGTAAACAGTCAAATGGGAAATTTCAACAGGCCATGGACGGGTTTTCCATGCCAGGAGTTGGCAATGGAAAGGCAAAAAAAAAAAAGAAGAAGGGGAAAAAAAAAGCGGTGGGAACAAATCCTGATGGGTTCCTCGCAGCCAAACAATTTAAGCTTCCAGAAGTCAGCATCAAGGCTTATGCTTCATAAGCTGATGTGCCCCAACCCTGCACACCCATTAATATAGCTGAATGAGTCCACATCTGACCCCAGCCATCGGAGCACAATTGAAATCACCAGTACTCTTGGGGATTACCATCAGTGGCATACCAAGCGTAGCAAAGTACTTTAAAACTGTCAGCTTGTGCCCAAAAGGCAAAAAGATAGTGGAGATGTCTTAATGGACTCAAAGGTTTACAATTTAACATTACTGGTGAGCTCTATGCAAGAACTTCAGGCATGGAGGTAGTTTTCCTAAGAGGAGTTTCAGAAAACATTTTCCAAAACATGATCAGTGTTAAAGCATTTTACGTAAACATCCTTTGTAATAGCAGTGCGAAAGTACTAACCTTCAGAACGTACTCAAAAATGTTTTTATTGACTATAAACACCACTTTGCCTATTGCTCTGCTTCAAACTACTTGCCTGAGCAGCATTTTTAATTTCTTCTCAGTGACATTGTGCAAAATTCTCATCAAACTGCTTGAGAACACAGAAAAGTTTATTAAAAACACTTCTACAACTTTAACGTGATTTTCATTTCTCAGTGAAATGTGATTGTTAATATTCAGCAAATATTTGTATTTAAGAGGCTGTTTACACACTATTCAAAATTGACTTACTTATATGGTATTAAATAGATCTGATTTCAAGCCACAAAGCTACACACATACACATTGCAACAGTTAGGCTGCTATTCCATGCTTCATTTATGACCTTCATCATCCTTTCTTCATTTTCTCTGTTTGCTACCAGGAAGAAAGAAATTAATCTTGAATTACTCTGGAAACTTAAGAGCAGATTCCAATGTAAGCAGCAGCAGCAGCAGCCTGCTCAGCGTACAGGAGTCATGGATAGCAGGGAGCAAGCGACTGGCCTTGCTGAACCTTACCCTAAACAAGACTCCTACCTGCAGAAGCAAGGGAAAGGAGCCTTTTTTTAATGACAGTGTCTTCTCCAGTCTACCAGCATTATCACTACTAAGCTGTGATCAAATGTTAGTACTACTAGGAGTGGGAGAGGTTGGGAGGAAGCTTAAAGACCCCTCCAAAGATATTGTGCAAGTCCCTTCAAGTACTGCTGATGAGATTCTTCTTCTACCAAACTATGTATTTCTTTTTACCAGCTTATGTGAATAAATCAACCTGTGCTTCCCTGTTCCATGGTTTATGCACAGAAAAGAAAGGCTGAACACTTCAGAATTTTTTCAGACACAACCACTTCAGTTTAACAATTCATAATGATCAAATTATTATGAAACTATAATTTTGCTACATAAAACTTTGATAAATTAAGATTATGCACCAAACGATTCTCTCTTTCAGCATGTATATGCTTTTTCCAAATAAATGTTAATTCAAGTTTGTGAATAACTGAAAACTGTGAGTGAAGCAAATTGTATTAAACTTGCAATGAATACCATTAAAGTGGAAAGAAAGACAACACTTGTGATTCATTACTGAAGTCTCTTGTTTCTCTATTAACTGTTCCTTTGAAATTCAATAGAGAAAAAAAAATCAATTATTGTTAAAAGAAGTTTAAATTAGTGGGCTTACAAATCGCTGTATTTTTGTGGTAGAATGATAGCCAAATCACGGTTGCAGAATGATCTATCTGTAAAAATCTTTACTGTTTGGATGAGAAGTTAACCACAAGTCACAGAAGAGCGTGGCCAACAACAAAACCACCATTAAACTTCAGTAAGATTCAGCAACATACAGAAGAAACCAACCTCTGCACAAAGTGATCTCCCACCTAACATACAAAAGTAGTCCATGTTATTTTCAGTTTGCTATCCTGGGTCCAGTATAAATCACAAATACTTGAGATTAAAGACAGATGACTGAGACAAAGATGTCCACTCTGAAAACCTGTGCCCAGTTTATCTCTGGACTAAGTTATGTCCCCTCAGTTTTCTTTCAGTGGTGTAATGTAGAAGATACACTTGGGCTAAACAGAGAGCACTGGAAAAGGTTTATCTGTAAAGGCTGAGGAGCCTCTATCAGTGGAAGTTTTCAAGACAAGCTAGATAAAGCCATCGCTGACCTGTTCTACTGTTCATGAAGGACACATTTCAAGGAAAACTTCTGGAATACGTGACCTGCAGGGGTCCCCTCTAACTAACATATTTATGATTTTATAAACTGTTTCCAAAGAAGGTATTTGCACCATCTTCCCTTTTACTTCATCCCATACAGCTTGTTCAGTATCTAGCTCCTCTACAGCAGACCCAAGCATTCAGGCTTGAGACCTACCTTCATACATCCATTCCATGGTACATGAAGTCTCTCTACAGAACAAGAAAAGTCAACTTATCATAGAATCATTTCGGTTAGAAAAGATGCTTAAGATCATCAAGTCCAATCATCAACCTTAACACCACCAAGTCCACCACTAAACCATGTCCTTAAGTACCTTATCCAGACATTTTTTTAACACTTTCAGGGATAGTGACCCCACCACTTCCCTGAGCAGCTGGTTTTTAAGAAAGAACTTAAGAAGAGAGGAGACAGCAGTGGGACTGTATCAGAGAAGAGGCTCAAATCTCCTCTTCCACTGAGCAGCTGCTGGAAACCTCATCCCAAACATACACTGGAAAGGGGTTTCCCAAAACATTAAATGCTGAAAATCCTTCAAATCAGTCTCACACTTACCAGAGATATACCAAAACAAAGAAAAGGAGGGAGTATGCCTAAAATTAATGAAAACAATCAGTTACTGTAAAAGAAAAAAGGATTGGGAAGGGGCATCACAAAGAGCCACCTCTCTCATGACCAGCAGAAAACACTTCATGAGCTTCATGATATCACTATGACATTAATTTAGTATTATATGAAAGGTATCTGCAAAAGTTTCCCTCCGTGAAAGAAAAGGAAAAATTAGAAATAAATCTCACAAGAAAGAGCACACATACATACAAAGCTGCATTAAATGCAAACAAAACAAAAAAGTGCCTGTTTAAATATGGAAATTAATTTTTGCTAGGAATATAATTTTTTACTCTCAACCTGACTCAAAATTAGATTTGACTCTAGATCTTGTACTCAAGTTATAATACTCTGCCTTCAAAATTACTGATGCTTGACCTGGTCCTATGTCTATTTAGAAAACATATTAATTAGTTTTTCAAATTTACTTTTATTAGTATGTTACAAGAAGACAGCTTGTCAGCACAGCACCAGGCACTCACAGCTCTGAATTTAACTATCACCTCAAGAAGCCAACCTTGCTTCATTCCCTCCTCAGCAGGATTTTATTAGAGGGCTGGAATCAAGTCCTCGGATTATATTTAGTATTAATTATAAAGTATTTATAAATCTGTATTACGTAAATTAAATGTTTAATATACATTTTAACAAACGGTCATTTGTTATGGATTTTAGTGCAGCAGTTAGACAAAACACTGTCTTTAACACCTTCTACTGGTGTGCTTACTGCCATATATAATACGCACTCTTCATGCCGGTAACCTATTTAATAACAGACATTAATTATTTATTAGCCTTCTATAAACAATTTATAAATGTACCCTTACTATAAAGCATGACTGGACTGGCATTTACTTCTACAACAAAAGAGTCTGCAGTATTTTAACTGCTGCATTAAGAAGTAAACCCTACTTACAAAGATCTTAACAGCGATACACATTTTGTGATACAAAAACACAACCAAATAGCATAGCCTATCATTTATCTCAGAATTCAGTAATATGCAGTGGATTTCCCAAAAAATGTATGTGAACTGGTTACGATGTCGCTGTAAGCAAAACTGTTCAGGTAAAATAAAAGAAGCTTTTTATACTTCTGCCATGCCACTATTGGATAAATTTAGTTTTTCACCTTGGGCACCTGACTACCTGGTTTTGTGAGCACAGGAGGTACTATCCAGGCAGGCCACCTTGGTACTCCATCACCAACAAACCGAAGGCAAATTTTAACACCAAGTTCCTGGCAGCAGCTTGTCCATATGCTAATTCATCTGAAAATCCCACTCCCCACCTCTGTAATCTGCATGTGCTATTTCAGGTAGGCAGCTAAGACGCCAGGTTGGTACCCCTATGTTATTTATAAAACTCATGTACATTTTCATTGCCCCAACACTGGACTGTTACCAGCTTTTTGGTTTGCTCCACGCTGTTTGATATGTATTTCCTGCTTCTCTAGGTAACTTGCTGCTGACAGCAACAATCTCCAGAGCCAGCAGGTCAGCATCAGGGCGGTCCCATGCAGATAAGGCTGGATGCTGAAAAGCCTGCACAACCACTCTCCTCTCATCACATACAGTTTGAAGAGTCTTGGAAGCACTGTTTTTAACGAGATCATCTCAGCAGAGGCTGCCTAGGAATCGCCTGCTTGCTCAACAGGGAGGGAAAATTTTAGGAAAACTGTGTGTTTTGCCACTCTAGGTTTTAAACATAGACTTTGGAAATAGTACCGTATGTTAACTGAGTGTCAATCTTCACTTCTAGAGTAGCTGACATCCCAGATATTTTTAGTATTAGAATCAGTTATTAGTTTTAGTATGTATAAGGCATTCTGCAACTCCTCCTGGCACTGCACTAGCTTGTTTTTACCATAAATGTTACTCTTCTCACATGAGAACTGCATTAAATTTAAAGCAAATATTTAAAACATAGCAAAATGAGAGAAAAGTTCCTCAGTGTCAAGACACAAGGAACAACAGAGAGTTTTAAGTTTTCAACTCTGCTGCTTGCACCTCCCTTCCCTGGGATTTTTATCCAACTCAGTAAGTAAATAATCAAACACAGCTTTGTAACAGCGCTTGAACTTGTGGCATTTTTTTTATTAAACTCAGAATTCTCTTTACAGAATACATCCTTTCTGAACAATACAAGAAGACTTAATGTGACCTATGTGAATTGGTGGAACATCAAACCCGTGCATCAGTAGTGCTACCTACATGTGCCATTCGTGTTGCCCAACTTTGAAAGCATGTTCTGTTGCAGAACAACAACCAACTCTGAGTAAGACCACATTAAAAAAAACAAAAATGCAGCCCAGGTATGAGGAAGAACACAGCATGGCCTCTAAACTCCTTGCTGCCAGCAGTCTGGATTTGTTCAGAAAAGAGATATTGCACCAGGGTAAAACAGAATACAAAAACANAAATGGCCTTTTCAGACCTACATTATGCCGTCTACATGCCATTTCACTTAACACAAAAGCACAAATCAGAATTCTTGCCCATATGAAGTTCACAGGAAAAGTTGACAAAAGAGCAACTACATAATTTGAATCAGAAAGAAGTCTAAAGTTCATAAATTGCATTGCTTTGTATGATATGTGAGGAAAAAGGAAAACAGAGCAACCACAGGAGACAATACCCAGGTACATTCAGGTAAAAGAAAAGCTAAGGGAAGTACAGACACTGAGTAACAACCACAAAATGGCACATGACACTATGTGGCATTTAAGATTCTCGAGCCAGGTGGGTCTGCAAAGAGCAAATGGTTATAGCAGCAGGAAAGAACACAGCACTAACGTTTTGACAACGGTGGGCTTGCAAGGTCTTCAATATCTTCTACAGACATCTTCTGGTCTCCCTCTACCAAGGCAAATAAATTGCTAATACAGCAGACGTAGGTATGTGGAGCACACTGTACATCATATCTCTACAGGTGATGTAAACTTTCCACTGCTTGGTCAACAAGCCAAGTCCATGTGGAATTTGTAGTCACTAAAAAGGTCTTTAGCACCCTTCAGGGTGATGAATACAACTTTCCAGCACTCTTTTATGCAGCTATCCAGTCCTTCAATCATCAGACCCTGGTATGCAGCACTGATCACCTTTGAAGGTGTTCTTAAACTATAAAACAACAATCATATGTGAGGAAAAAGATGCATGTACGGGAACAACAACTGAACAAGCAAACCTGAGATAAAGATCTGTCAAGTCCAATGTAGAACTCAAAACAACCCCAGCAAGATCAGCAGTTAAAAGCTGCTCATTATTGTGTAATGTGTTCTCTTCACAGTGCGTGTGACCTTAATAATGTCCTTGCTTTTTAGAAGATGGCTACTCAATGGTTCCTCATTGCTCTCTCTCTCCAAAAGAGCTCAAGCCTTGCTGCGATAATCATTGTAAAAAGTAAAGGGACTGCAACCTAAAACCCAGGGACTCGGCTCTCTTGCACCCCAGAGGAAATGACAGAAGCCCAAGACCTAAAATGATATGCCCTTGAAAACGGCATAAGGGACAACAAGAGGTAGGTAAGCCTGTAATTGCATCAATCAAGAAACTGCAACAGATGGAGAAGATGCACTTGGAAACACGTTAATCTCTACAGTGCTTTCTGTCAGAGTATGCAGCCGCTCTTCACCCTAGAAATGTGGAAATGGGGGGAAAAAGGAGTAGCTGGAGATACACAGGTCCTGCTAGGATAAAAGAAGACTGTGGCCCCATGAAGCCTGCCTTTATAAAATATTTCTAATGGGAATCCTGTAATTTCCATAAATCTCCCTGCAGGTGCAATAGCCACAGAACAGAAAGATAATTATTAATAAAAGATTTTTTTTTTTTGCCAAAGTAGCTTGTTTCTGGCATCAGCCATTAGCTGGATTAAAGCCCAAAGGGAGTATTGGGATTTGATGGTGAGCAGAGTCTGATAGGGCCTTTCACCCTCTAGTTCTCAGTGTTTACCTTCTACTAGGCCTTGTACCAAGACCTCCTCACAATCACAAAAACCAGCCAGATGTGTTACGGCCAACAAAGGAAAAAAAAGGGTCTCCTGACATAGCCCACACCACACAACCCCCATCTCCATACACAGACAGTAAAGACTCTGCTGGTGCACCGAAAGATAATCCTGTCTGTTATCACCAGGATCACACGTTCCTCGTGTTGTAGTTTTGAAGGAGGGGTACAGTTCGTCCCACGCTAGCTAATCGGTGCATGGTACAGCACAGCTGCTTCCCCAGAGACAAGATGGACTACTCCATGGAAAGCAAGTCCTAAAGATGAGCGGTTCCTGTCTTTATTCCTGAAGATCAATCCCAGGACACCACCGTGCCTGTGGCTGCTCCCAGTAAAACATATATGCCCCAAATCCAAGTGGTCATGCTCCAGGAGCACTGGGTATAGGACCCCTTTTTTCTGCAGAACGGGATTTTCTGAGTTTTGCATTAACGCAAAGCATACTCGAGTCCTTCTGGTATTTTTGCTGTGTTTTGCTCTCCTTTTTATCATTTATGCACACCTGTGCCACAAAAGCCACAAGATCTGCTCCTCATGCCCTGTCCACAAAGCTTTCTCCTACATTGCTGCAGGTGGCTTGCTGTTTGTACTCTGGCAGCCATGGGGCTCGTCCAGAGTCCTGTGTTTGCCTATGCCCCATTACAGCTCTTAGACAAGCTGCACGTTTTCTTATGACTACTTGAGAATGCTGTTTTGGTCAGCACAACGGGTGCAAGTATTCCTCAGGAAACCAAACCTCATACTTCATTTGTTTAATTTTCAACGTAACATTAAAAAAAATCTAAATATGCAAAAAGCTCCTTGCCATCTCTTCATTTCATTGGGAGGACCACTTAGTAAAACAGAGAAAAATGTTTTCTCAGTACCTCTCTCTATTTTAGTAATCCAACCTATTGACTTTAAGAAAAATAAGCTATTGCATGTTCTTTAAATCTCATAACAAATTCAAGATGCAGGCAACATTTGCTACTCTTTTATGAGTTTTATCACACCTATACACTGACTATTTTTTAAACCATTGAAATACTAGAGTATTTTCATTTTTTCTGGAAGAAAAATACAAGGAGTGACAATGATTTCTCTTTATATTCATCCTTAGATAACATTACCAAAATAATTACAAGGGAATGCAAGAGCAAACACTTATCTAGAGGCTGAAATTTCTCATCAGACCAGGATGATCTTTCTTGTTGTTCAGAAACTTTGAAAAGTTTTTTCACTAAAAAGTCTACAAAAGAACTCTTTTTAAAAACAGTAGAAGAAATGAGAAACTGTGTTATGACTTCTGAGTTAAAGATGTGTCAAGTCTTCCCCCCCAAAATGTTGAGAAAGTATGTGACTTTTGTTTCAGAAAGTCACTGATCTCTGTTATGAGACTTGATGTATCTGCATTGTTCAAGGTTGGTGTGTTTAATACATGATGCATCAAATGCCTAGATGACCTGTAAAACTTAGGTGGATTTGAGCATAACATGGATGATAACATGCCATCCTCAAATCAAGCTAACAGAAAAAAACCAAACCACACCAACAAACAAAAACAAACAAAAAAACCCCAATTAAAAAAAAATCCTATGGTTGAACTCTCAAATTAGTGTTTGTGATTTCAATCTCAAACTTAAGCATCAAGTACACTACTCTAAACGGAGAATAAGTAATGCTTCTATTCCAATTACTGGTGTGTTAATTCTAAAAACAACTTTTCAGAGCCAAGTGGCAGCTCTTCAGGCTGTTGCTCTTCTCTTTGACATGCGTTTGCTCACATCTGCAGATTAGAAGGGAAGATTAGCCCCCTTAGGTGTTTTCTGCACTTCCTTCAAGGCAAACAATGCACAGAAACGTCCCTACGGGTAGGTGCAAGCTTCACATCATCAGGATTAAATTAAAGGCCAGTAATCTGGAACTGAAGAGTAACAGGAGACGCTTGGTAACGACTGGTTTTACAAAGCACTGCAGTTCCCCAAACTTCAGTTCAGCTTGACCTGCCTGGTACCAGGAGGGGCGATCACCTCCCATGTATTTTACATGGGCTAATGGGTTAGGCTGACTGATGCTTGCCTGTGACCATGCATTTTATATAAACACATACACACAGCGACAAAACTTAATCTGTTTATCTATTTAAAATCTCTGCTGCTTTTCCTGGTGGCCAAGTTGCTATAGAGCTCTGCTGTGTTGTGCAGGAAAGCACTGCTTCGTTCCTGCTCTAGTTATTTCACTCCCCAGGGCTGCCATGAATGCCACAAATGAAATCACATGGATGGTGATCTTGTCAGATCTCATAAGCAAAGCGAGAGTTGGCCTGGTCATAATTAGGAGATTTCCAATACAAGCTTGGAAAAAGACTGTGAAACTTTTTTGTACAAGGAGTTGAAGTGACTCAGTGCGTGTGGTTTCTCTGTAACATCTTCCTTTCCTCCAAGAATTTTACTGTATTGCTTTTCATGTTCAAGGAGAGCCGCTGCAAAAAATAGTTGTAAAAACGGAAAAAAAAAAAAAAGTCAGCTAGTCAGTTTATTTAGGGTCCCTGCAACTCACACAACAGTTTAAAAGAAGTTGCACAGGAAATTCAGTCAGCAAAATAAAAAAAACACCTTATTAGTACTGGATCTGCAATGGAAAATAGTCAAGAAATTCCCAACTAAGATGCCAACAGTGTAATTATATTGGCTGGTTACAAAACAATTAAAAGTAATGAAATTTTTACTGTTCTCACTAAGTGTTAAGAAGCTTAAGATTAGTATTTAGTTAATCTGGCAGTCCCACTGAGAAGCCCCAACACAGACCAGACAACATACTTGAGGTGATAGTGTTGCTCCACAGATTCTCAGCAGCATCCATTACCTTGCAGCACTGCGACTGACAGTGCAAAACAACAGCAGCTTACCTAAAATCACATTTTGGAAGATGCATAGAGAATCTCCATGCAAACAGGCACAAAAAGCAGTTGATATCTAGGGGTACAACATGGAACCTCTATCTTTAAAAGGCCCAGAATTTAAAGCATGAGAATGGCAAGTTTCAAAAAAGGTTACACTTACCAGGAAAAAAATCTTCAGAGTGCTGAAGAAGTATAGAAGCAAACATTTTTCTAAGTGCTTTGCAAAAAACCCGCAACTGGTGCACATGTATTAAATTGGATCTTCAGACAGAGGTTTACATCTAAGTAGGGAGTGGTGACTGCCCAATCTCAGAGAGGAGCAGGGGATTAAACAAATATTTTAAAATTACTAATATCAAATCACCAAAGAGTAACATTAATTTAGTTTTCAGAAAACCAACAACGCAATAGTGTTTTAGGTGCCAGCTTTACAGCTTCAGCTCTGCAAATGACTACTGGAAGGTTTGAGGTCCCTAGAGGAATAGTTGGGTGGTGAAGAGCTGCTGTAAGGGGTTGCATAGAACTGCTGTAGGCTTGCCAATACATACTTGTATCCAGCTGGTCCCAATTAATAGGATATATCCTGGTGGTTGCTGACAGCCTTCAAGCGGCTCTAAATTATGCCACAGACCAGACTGGCAACGAGAGAACTCAAGACAAAGATTCTGCAGAGATGGGACAAAGTCATCTCCCCACTCTGCACAGTTGTAACAGGTAAGTGGATAGGAGCAGAGCAATGTAATATATTGCCATATATAAATAAACATCTTGGAAGGTATAATGAGTAAAAGGTAGCATGGACAATTTATACCCCACAGCAAATGCCATTTAATTCTCATTTTAAACTGAGCATGATTTCCACCATCTGCCCCTCTCTCCCCCTCCCCTGTCCTACAGAGAAACCTCTGGAGTATTTGCTGGAATCACTCCATTTCACTGAGGCAAATCTATGTAAAACCAGGAAGTTTAACAATAATGATAATATTCTTAAAGAAATTTGGAGAAATCATTTGCCTAAAGAAGATATTAGTTGAGTAACCTAGCCAGAATTACTATTCAGACAAATTGTTGTTTTCAATGCACAGCAACAGCCCTGCCAAAGCAATGAGACAGCTTTTCATCTTTAGCCTGAAACTTCATTAGGAAAAGGGAGAAGACCTGATGATAGTGGAATCTGTGGAGACATAGGTAAACAGGTGAATGTGGTTCTTAAAGGCAAAATGCCAACTGGAAGTATTTTTAATATTTTCTTTCAAAGTAACATTCACGTAAATTTCATGGAAGGGTAAGATGATTCAGAATGCTGTGCATATAGGATGTGCCAGCAAGTTCAATGTTTGGAATATTAAAGAACTTCATCAGACCGTAAGCCAAGCAATCAATAAAACAGTAATATTAGTAATAAGACAGAGCATTCTGCTGCTTAGAAGATACTTGGAAAAAAAGAGGAACAAAGAGAATTTCAGATAATTTGTTTTTCGAAGTTCCCATTTTATGATTCTCTGCTCTTTTTGGTTTATTTACTTCTGAGTGTGTTTAAGCATAATACCAATTACATACATTCTTTTTGAATACTAAACAACACATCTTAAAATAAAGAGGAAGATTCAGTGAGAAGACAGCTACAGCAGCATCGGTCAGAGAATGGAGTAATGAGGCTGACTCAAATACTTTAGACCAGGACTCAAACTTCCCTCCAGTTCTGAAGTGTTCAGATTCCTGGGAATAAGTACAGGCAATTTGGCAAGCATGCTCATGAATATATTAACTGACAAGAACTATTCTCCCCCACCAGTTAATATATATCGGGGGAAAACATGTAAAGAGGCTCAAATAGCTAAATATGATGGGCTAAAAATATCAAGAACTCCCTCAGCTGGAAGTTGTTAGCAGAGCTCTGATAAAAATAAGGAACCAGGACAGCACAAATTCTTTCCCTTCCCTGCAGAAAATAAACTACATTTGGGAGGAAAGTATTCAAAACATAATAAAAGAGGTGAGTCACCCCTATCAACATACAGTACACACTGGAAGGAGGGGTGGGGCGGTGGAAAGGGGATGCAAAACCAACCATGAAGTCCTGGTGGGAGGAGAACAGCAATTCCCAGCTCTCTGCACCACAGAAACACACAGTTCCTGCCCTTGGTGTCAATCTGAAACAGTTACCACAACAGATTTGTTATACACACAGTGCTCCTGACCTGAAGGATGACCTGTGGCACTTGAAGGTCTTCAGAGAAAGGTAAATGACCAAACCGAGTAAATGATTGCTCCTGGAGCCTTCTGCTGAGGTTAACTCCACTCCTCAAGTAGTATGCTCCTCTACAAGGCTGCTAACACCTATCTGAAAGGCTGTAGGTACTTCAATATCTTAGCCAACAAGATTTCCAGACCTGGGCTATACTTCTTATCTTTTTTTCAAATTAAGGTGACATAGTCAAATGAGCAAACCCAGAACTGTATGAGCCAGCTTTGTTTTCTCTTGCAGGTGGGCACATGCACACCATCCAGTTCTTTCATTTTTGTGAGCAGGCAGCATATTGAAAAGCAAGCACAATCCTCCTATATTTAACAGCCTTCCAAGCTCAGAAGACTAAAGAAGGCCAGCAGAACATGTTCATGTCAACTAAAGAAGAAGCAAAACCACCATGATGTTTTAGGACAGCTGAACCAGCCAATAATCTACAATGGTATCACATTACTTCATTGTGGATGGAAAATTCCTGAAATGCTGGAGAAGCTGCATAAAAAGAAATATCTTGCTAAAGCATATCACACTGTCTTATCATTTTGTAATCACATAATTGAAACTTGTACATCATGTTGGGTCATACTACACTAGTGGCATTCAAAAGGGTTTGGATTTTTCAGAATCACATCAAGTACCTCCTTCCATGCAGCATTTGACAGAAGGGTAGGACGCTTCTGTACACTAATGCCTCCACTTACTTAGAGAAATAGAAATTCAGAAAAGAAAGAATATGAGCCTGCTGACCTCCAGCAGAGACTGTAGTTGAACATCACTACAAGAAGACTGGGGCAGGACTTGTCACAATGGCCTGTACAGATAGGACAAGGGGTAATGGCTTTAAACTGGAAGAGGGGAGATTTAGACTGGAAATTAGAAGAAAATTCTTCACCCTGTGGGTAGTGAGACCCTGGCACAGGTTGCCCAGGGGGGCTGTGGATGCTCCGTCCCTGGAGGTGTTCAAGGCCAGGCTAGATGGGGCCTTGAGCAACCTGGCCTAGTGGGAGGTGTCCCTGCCATGGCAGAGGGGTTGGAACTAGATGACCTTTGAGGTCCCTTCCAACCCAAACCATTCTATGAATGCCAAAGACTGCTGAAATTTACTTAATTTTACAAACAGACATTAAAAAAAAAAAAAAGGTAGAAGATAATTCTGCCACTGGAAATACCCATATCCTAACAATTTCAGGCAGTGACATATTTGGACTCTATATTACAAATACAGAATATTACAAGGCAGAGTCTCTGTGGGCTGGAAAGAAGCAGTTCACGGAATTTGAAACTTCCAATGTAAAGGAAAAAAACCCCTTGACTACTATGTAAGGACACCGCAGCATCTTCACTGAAGGTCACAGCATAACTCATGGGTTAAGATAACATCATTGAATATTCTATTTTCTACCAATTTATTGAACTAGCCTACCGCTTTTATGTGTCGGATGAAAAAAACAGAGAGATGCTAGGAAGCTTCCTATGCTAAACAGTGGGTTGAAGGAAGAGGGTATGGGAAGCGTGATCCAAGGAGCACCTCTGAGTAGCCAAGGACATCATATATTAGTGTAGAATACACAGCATTTTTACCTTATGATCCTTACAGCCATGATGCTGTGGAGCAAAGAGGGTTCAAACACAACCTCTATACTCAAGACGGCTTATGTATTGTTTCAAAAAGTGGAATATCTGGCCTGTCCTCTTCAAATGTTTCTGTTTAGCTAAAATATCTGCTGCTAGCTTAAGAGCACAGGTCCCATTCCATTCGCATTACCCAGTACCCTGCCTCCAGTACATTAGCCTCATCTTTCCCAAAGCACGAGTTCTCTACCCAGTTGACATACTACACACAGTACACTACATCATATAAAACGTCTTTCAGAACCAATCATAGTAAAGTTAGTTGTCAACATGCAAATAGGCAATGCACATGCCAAGGAATCAGCCAGGAGAGGACCATCGGGTGAGAAAACAGAACAGCACCACGTACTTCATCCTGTCTTTCATGTTGCTTTCACAATTTCCCTAAACCAGGGAATCAGAGTGTGAGGTTCTCTCACCAACAGAAGGTGTTGCTCTGGACTCCAGCCATGGTACACTGTGGTACTGTCATTCACTAGATCAAATCAATAGAGCTGGAGGAGGGGGGGAGAGGGGAAGGGGAGGCAAACAAAAAGAACAAGCCTTTTGGGCATGAAAGCTTCTTCAGGTCACCTGGACTGCCAAAAGTGAAGAAAAACTGTCTTTTTTTGATAAGCTTGTGTCAGTTGCTGGGAAGCTATCCAGGTAAACACAATGATGGAAAATCTTTGGAGGAATCAGAAGCTTGTTTTACCAGATAAGTATTAGGGGAGTTGTATACTCTTAGGCAGAAAAAAAACTGCATATATAGACAGCTTTTGGTTTGTTTTCAAATGCTTTCATTCACATTTCTCCAAACAAATACTTTAACAACTTTGGTTCTTGGGTACTCCTGTCACAGCTCCCAAAGAGAAATAAACCACAGTTGTTGAATACAAAGTCAGCCTCGGTGAGGGAAATTGCAGCTATTACACAACAGACCATATGCAGGCCATAAGCAGGACAGGGTAAATGTCATGGTTCCATACCAAGAGACATGACAAGAGTATAAGGGTGACACCAAATAAGCTGGGAAGTGGACCAAGAGTGGAGCTAGTCTATTAATTCTGAAAATGCCTCTTCTAATTTTATTCCATACCCAAATGAAAATGTTTTGTTGTTCGGTTGTGGGGTTTTTTTTAAATCAACCTGCTTCTGAGATGCAGTACATGCAGTTGCTTGTCCTAAGGTCAAAGATACTAATTCTGCCTTCCAAGCTTGAATATACACTTAGACATATGCATGTATACACACATACATGCACAATACAATATGGAAAATCAGTACATTCTATTTCAGACTGTGAGAATTCAACAGTCATCTTTCTCCAGTTATATTAGTTCTTTAAATACTCTACTGGACTAGAAAAGAAAAAATTCCAAGAAAGTCATGGGCACACTAAAAAGTAACGGTCACAGAACTGGCTTTAAGTTTAGGTAAAATCCATAATTGAATCACAAAGGTGAAAAGAATATGAGAACATCTCAATTTTGATGCTGCAGAATACACAGCAACGACTTTGCCAAATTACACCATTGGTCTCCTTAATCTAGTTTCTTCTTTCCCTTTATAGCCCCATTGGAATGCTTCAGAATAAAGTGTTAGAGAGCCTGAGGCATATTTGACACAGTCATAGGTTAGGTTTCCCTCATTTTTACTTGCTAAGTTTTCCACTGGTATCCTGAATTACTGTGAATTTCCAATGTTTGTGCTGATCAGAAGAGAGCCCTCACTTGAGGACACATCCCTCTGTAGCAGCAAATTTCTTCTCTGTAACAACACCCTATACCACAGAGCCCCTCTAATTATGTTTTGCCTATTGAATGTATACACTGTGCAAAGAGAAATTAAACAGAAACTAATACCAAAAACACTTCCACAGGTTTTACCTGTTTCCTCTCAGCTGCACCAGATCATTCCAAGTCTTGCATTAGCAGGAGTTCCCTTTTGCACTACCTTCTCTTTTGCTTTGCCCCCGCTATCTTTATACATACACTCCCCGTTTGTTTCAAAGCCTGTGGGCATGCCAGAGGACATCCAGTTACAGGATTTAAGCATTTCAAGCACTTTAGCCATGAAAATGAAGATTACTACAAGTGTACCTCCATAAATAGTAGGTAACTGTGAACTGACGCGATGTGCAAAGCTGGCTGCTCCAAGGAAGCAGGAAACAGGGATTTTTAGCTTTGGGTGACATCTTGAGTGTTTTACCAGTTCAGGCTACTATGGGTCGAGATGGTATTAAAGCAGGAGAAAAAAAGACTAACTGTTGTGTCGCTGTGAATCTTCCTCTAGTCCCTGATACAGCCGGTATCGGTATTTGGCCGATGCTCCTCGTCAGAAGTGTCTGCGCGGGAGCCCGTAATACGGAACAGGTACACCCACAGTCTGCTGTAAGCATGACTGTACATTTTCAAAAGCATTTGTTTGGCTCACAGTCTAAATATTAAAACCACAGAATCCTTTTTCAGCTTTCTTAAGTATTTCATAAGAGCTTTACTAGATAGCAATACGAGTGAAACACTGCTTAATTCAGTTGTATTGTTTTACAAGAAAAATAGTTACAGTTTTATGACAAGAAAACCTTCTCCTGTCTATTATGCCATTTTTTTTTCACACGAGTAATCCCACACAGAATTGGAGATTGACACCAGGCAGCTCCAAACTTTTTATCCCTCTGATTTTGAATAATTAACTACAGACTTACAGGGCTGTTTGGGAAATACTGAGAAAGATTTATAAGTAACTATCTCAATTGCTGGAATTAATACAAATATACCTGCACCCAGGATTCCAGTCTGATTTTGGTTTTAATAATCTATTTTAAGATGTCCTGTGAAGTCATTAAAAGTATTTTTTTCATTCCCTCTTTACAGGTTCTCCAACTACAGCTGGACAAATTATTTACGTCTTGCATCTTCAAAGTGTAAGATACATCTTTCCTTGTGTTTTGCTGCCTTACAGTGTCTCTATTTCTAAAACGGTTTTAAAATATGTGTAGCTACGCTTGCATTACACATGTCTACTGACATTGGTCTCATAAGAGCAAACATCTTTCTTTTATAAAGAATTAGATGTACATATAGCAAAATTAAAAGCGACACTGAATTTGAGGAGCTGCAGAAGTCAGAAACACCAATGTGTTGCACCTTTCAGAACTGCTTGTCAAGTACATTACCATTACTAGAGGCGTATTTCCACATTTCTCCCACTGCTCTTCATCTTGTGATCAGAAACTCTCCTTTATCTTTTCTAGCTTTGTATTTTTTTTACGTACTGTCCTGTGTGCAAGCTCTAGGTGTTTATTTGTTGATCGTGTACTTTTCCTATTCCAGCCTAGAAAATCAACTTCCATTTATATTATTTTATAACATGCATATAAACATCCAGGAAAAACAAACTTAATTCCTCAGGCCAGGATACATGCCTTTAAGTTTTTTAAATGTCCTCTCCATGTATAATACTCTATAAATATTTTATTAACACTGGCATCATCACAGGAGTCTTTTTGACTTGCAGAAGGGAGCATGTACCCTGCCTGCACGGTGGCAGGAGGCACCACCAGCAAAGATGACTGACTGCTGGAACAAGTCACCAAGCAGCACTTTACCAGAGTTTACAAAGAACTTACAGAAGATGCAATAAATTCAGACAATTTTTCAACATATTACTCAAAAGCCTTTGACTTGCAATTCACATTGCAAGACAGATTAAGCAATATGCAAGGACTTAGGTGGGTTTTAGTAAAGAACCAAACAGCTCAAGGGACTGTCAATGGGAGTAGTAACCTTCATTTCTAAGGCAGTTTCAGATTTGGACGGAGAGCTTCATTATTCCCAAAACACCCGGTGAAATTTCATTAACTCATCCACACTCCCAAACATATAAATAGCGTCCACCAACTCCCTACCATTCAAGACTCTCATTCTTTGAGGGTTAGCTGGGAGAGAGTAATAGTAAATAAAACATTTACCATTGAGAAAGCAAAGGAGCTTTGGTTTATCACGTCTTGCTGTTGCAATTACAATGATCTGATAAAGCACCACAACTTCCGTTTGTAGGAGCATCAGGTGGCATCCTTACTTCCAGCCTCATAAATCACAGAATATTTACGACACAATCATATAGCTTGTCAGCCACATGATCCATTTTGTCCCGAGACTGTCAAGAACAACATATTTATTAAGGAATTATAGTTCCATTTCTGCACTCAAGTATTTTCTACAGAAAGCACAGCCCTTCCCAGGGAAAGGCCAACACAACCACACAGGCTACATCAGGTTGCCACTAATTTTGCTGTAACTTTTTTTTAACCTACAAAAACAGTTTCCAAGATGAATGCTTCCACTTTTTTATATGCATTAAATTGATTACCACAGAAAATATATAGCATTTCACCTTCCTCTAACTACCTGCAAGAGTACTTAACCCCAACAGAGGAACATTCTTACTAACTTTCCAAATTCATTAGATGGATTTAAAAATGTAGCTGCTAGTAACAAGACATTTTGAACACCAACATGAAAACAATATTGCACGCACTGAAATTTACATATACTGATAACTTACTGCTTCTGTATTTTCAGAACACTGGCTTCTTTCTAGAAAAATTGTATAGGTTTGGTTTTGGTTTAAGCTGAAATTTCTCCCAAACATCAGAGGCTTTGCAAATAAAATGAAAGTTAACATAAAACATGGGACACTGTGTCATCAGATTGAAATCCCTTCTTTCAAAGACAATCTTGTATTTAGAAATGGGAGATAGGAAAGAAACAAAATAACCAAGCCTGAGGAGCAAACCAGCACTTTCATTGGCAGTTTAGGCTTGATCAATCCCATCAAGAGTTCGGGGTTAACATCAAGGGCTGTACTTAAGTAGACTCATATAAACTTAGCAAAAGGTATTTGTTCTGTTATGGTTGCTCCCTGTTAAATGCTTCTGCTTGGACAACTGAACTTCACACTGAAACACAGGCCCAAAGGCTGACTGTAAAGCCTAACAAGGATGGGATTAAGCAGCCTGTGAGTTCAATGCTAGGAGGCACGGAGGAGCTAGACAACCCTTGGATTCACAACGACCACTGACAAACTGCACCTGCCATCAGAAATGTGATTTCTGACATCCAGTTTTATAAATTGGAAATTTC
>VZZY01014902.1:0-40699 GCA_013400335.1 Eurystomus gularis
GGTGTGGATGGGACAGAAACACTCGTTGTGGTCCCTGGAACACTGCTGGTGGTGCTGGTGGGAGGCTGCGATGGCGTTGGCCTGGCAGTGGTTGTCGTTCCAGGTGGAGAGGACACTGCGCTCGTTGTGGGTGAAGGTGAGGCTGGTGTGGTGCTCGTGGTGACATTTTCCACACACTCTGGTATGTTGGGGACGCAGCAGACGCTGATCTCGTAATTAATGCAGACGGGCATCGGTATGATACCTCCTATGACCTGATCCTTATTCTTACAGACGAGCCCTTTGTCAACGCTGCATTCCACTTTCTGCCCTAGAGCTTCAATAGGAACGTTGGGGAATTTCGATGCTCTGCAGGAAATATTCTCCACTTTCGCACACTCCCAGGAGGGGATGGCATTCACAATATTCTCAAAGGTTTCGTAGTCACCACCGTTTTTGTCAGAAGCGTTTGGGTAACTCACATCAATCCAGTCTGTCCAGATGCAGGTACAGTCGGGGCCTGTACAAGAGGAACATTCAGAACCGCTCCCAACAGAGACAACGCTCTGGGCAGCCGCTGGACACAAGGGTGCCCCTCGCGCACTGCCACACCAGGCAGCCAACCCTGGCCACAGCAAAGCTCACGAGTGGGGACAGGCCTCCCCTCCTCGGCCCGACAAAGCACACTAGGGCCCAACCAGGACAGCGGCGCTGCCGAGCCGTGCGTGCCACCCCTCGCAGCCAGGACACATTGCAGCCTGGCCTTCCTGTGGGCCAGAACCACTCATGCTGGGGCAACGCATGAGGTGGGGCAGGACAAATACCTGTAGGGGTGGAGGTCTGTATTGATCCAGTCGTGGTGTATGTTGGCACAGGCGTGGATACGCTTGCAGTAGTCGTGGTGGGCGTTGATGGAACAGGAACGCTCTTTGTTGTCTCCGTGGTGCTGCTGGTGATGTTGCTGGGGGGCATCATGGTGGTGGTGGTGCTACTGGGTGGCTGTGAGGGTGTTGGCCTGGGGGTGGTTGTCGACACAGGTGGAGGAGTTGCTGTGCCCGTTGTGGACGATGGTGGGCCTGTTAGAAACAGTAGAGAGAGAGAAAACAGACATAGTTGCAAGATGCATGAGTGGAACACAACGCGGACTAAGCAGAATATACACATCAGGTAGCTGTCACCACCCCTTAGTGACTGGCCCACTCTTAGCACAGTGAAGGCCTGTATCACTAGGCCTTCCTTCCTGGAATTCTGCAGAGCCCTACCCAGACAATGCCTAAAACAACGGTACTCCAAATCAAGGCCTACTCTCATCTCATACCACAGGTCCTTCTGGGAATCTTCTCTCCAGCAGAAGGACAGAGCTCCAAACCAGCCTAAATAGGGCTTCCTGCCAGCTCAGTATCTGCTGTGGAGATGACACACCTTTAGTAGCCAATAGCCCTTTATTCCTCCAATGGCAAAGCAAGAACAGAGATTATTGGTCTGCTAAATACCTGGAGGAGTTGAAGGTACCGGAGTGGTGATGGTTGGCGTGGGTATGGGCGTGGTGGTAATTGTTGTTGTCTGCCTGGATGTAGTGGTGGTGGGGATGGTTGTGCTGGTGGTGGTTGACGTCGCAGTTGATGTTGGGCCTGGTGTAGTCTCACAGGGAGTTTCATGCCATTCACAACAGTTTACCCTGATTTCATAATTATAGCAAAGTGGCCACATAGTTACATCTTGCTCCTCGTTTTTACAGATTAGTCCATACGTAACATTACACTCCACTTTCTGGCCAAGTTCCTCTAAGCTCACATCGGGCTTATCTTTAGCTCTGCATTCAATTTTTTCAGGAGCTTCACATATTTTGTCGCCGTGTTCCTTTCTTATTTCTTCATAGGTTTCATAGTCACCACCATCTTCTTCAGGTTTACTAACATCAAACCACTCAGTCCAGCTACAGATTAATCCAAAGCAGGGAGCTGCAAGAAAAGACAGATTCAGCATCTGAGCTTACAGCGAGCGTTCCGAGAAGAGGAATTTTGTATTCTATTCCATCAAGGACTAGTACAATGCCTTGTCATTTTTCCAAGAGAAGAGTCCTAAGGTTTTTCAACAGGAAAACATAAAAAAATAATAAAAAAAAAATCACAAGCTGAAGCCTTTAAAGGTCAGTCTCGTCTCTATACTTATGACATATTTACAATTTTAATTTTTTTTTTTTTATTTTAGATGTATTTTTCTGTAGTGGCCATCTTTAATTATTTCTTCCTTTACATATTCCTTTGACAATTTTTAATAACTTAGTTTTCCATTTAAAACTTACTTGTAGGTACTGGAGGTCTTGTAGTTGTAACTGAAATAGAAAAAAAAAAAGATTACTCCATCATCTGCAAGCTTTAGTAAAAAATAAAATAGTAGTTTTAAATATCCTAATTCTATTTTTTTGCTGACAACAAGACAAGTTCTACTATCCTAGCAAGGTCTTGAGATGCTAAGATGTTTTCTAGAATTAGGAAGGCACTGTGTACATTATAGTAAGGATTTCTTCCAGGAGAAGTAAATCAACGCAAAGTGTTAGAAACCTTTCTTAGTGTAGTGTGATAAAACTATTCACAAGTATCACCCTCTGCCAACTATAAGCCCATCATATACTTGTACCTTCTATCTTTAAAGTACTTTTACTAAAAGAAAATATTCTTTAGAAGCGCATCTCTGTTGAAGATTTACCTGTGGTGGTAAGAGTACTGGTAGGAGTGGAGGTTGAAATGGTTGTTGGTGAAGTAGTTGTTGGACAAGGATAAACACTTCCAACAATGACAGAACCGTTTTCAGCACAAATGTAGGTTATACAGATTTCACCCTCCTGTACGTGCGCCACGATTTCACCCACTTCGTAACTTGTTCCATTGATGACACAAGGACATCCTGCAAGAAAGATTTATTGGGTAATTTTTCTACTCCCAAAAAATCCTTATGGATAAGCAAGCATTTACAGGAGTCATGCGTGCTCCTTCCAGAGCTCCACCTGCAGCTTAGATCCAACAGATCGCGCTGGTTTATCTTTACATTTAGAGGAACATTAAAACATATTTAATAAAGCCCCGCATAAGATGCTTGGAAGAGCAGACTTACAAAACCAGTTTTTAAAGTATTCTGGGAGAAATAATAACTGCCACTTACTGTCTGACACTTTTCCATAATACTATATGTTCCAGGAGTGCAAACTCACGTAGTGGAATTTGGATATGGGACAGGGGGAGAAAGAATAAAGGGACATGAGAAGAAGGTTGAACAAGAAGTACCAACAGCAAGAGTCAAAGGTGTTGCCCGATTTTCTTTGGCACAACTTTCACTTGTACTGGAAAGAATTATTCCAAATTAGTAGTAGGTCTTTTGTAGAGACACACGTAGCAGTTCTATGCCTTTTTTTCTTTCAGTTTGTAGAAAAACCCCAACGTTATTTACCTGGGATTGGCGTGCACTCTATGGATCCTGAAGGGACACAGACACTAAAAGTAAGAAATTTAACAATTAAACAGTTGCCAAAACACGTGCAATATTAAGCAGAGCCAAGAGCACAGAAATGTGGAGATCTGTCGCTTGATCTTCATTTATACTACGGCATATTTTTCTAGGTGTAATATTTCCAATATTGCCTACCATTATTTCATTCAAACTAAGTCATTCTTTAAGTACAACTATCATGAACCACTTTGTCTTGAAAGAGTGCAATAATAACAACTGTTCTTCAGAGCAGTGAAATCCTAGCTAGATCAGGGGGTTTTGTGATCAGGTCACCCTGTGGAGTCACAGCTGTCAGTGCTATCATTAGTAAGGCTCTAGGAATGAGCAGTTAGGACCCAACTACCTCCTTCAGGCCTCCACTACCTCCTTCCCTCAGGCCTAGTGCAGATCATTTCAGATTGCAGTGATTCTGATGTCCCAGTTTGAAGAGCAAATGCAAGGCAGAATAGCCCCTCTCTTCCCAAAGGGCCACAAAAGTCAGAAGGTTGTTCTGGAGACACGCTCACTTCCAAGAGCTAATACACTTACTATAATGATGCTATCAACCCGAAATCTGGATTACTATGAGTTTGGAAAATTATGAATGAGAAGTTTAGAATCCATATGTAATGTAAGTGCAGTATTCTTGGAGTTTAAGTCTCACGTGGATTGAACAGCAAGGTTTCTCTGATTTGTATGAGCAAACACTAGAATATACCAGCTCTTCAGTTGACGTTGCAAAGCTATTTGCTTGAGGCCCAGTAAAGTGAGGGGCTCAGCATACAAATTCTTTCCCGAATTACCGCAAATGTATTTGCATTTTGTTCTATACCATTTTGTACAATTATCTTCTGTGATGGTTTCATTCCACACAGGAATGTAAGTTCCATTGATGTAACAGCCACATTCATCTGCATGCACACATTCCTTTGTGTCTTCATTGTAAACAGGCCTGTCCTCCGGGCACCTGGGGTAGCAACCTGTTGAGGACAAGAAGAACGATATACAGCATGAGGACAAAGGATCAAGAGTTAACTCAATGACAAGATACCTTCTGAAGGTAAATGCTTCTCATTGAATCAAGCATAGTGAAAGAAATCGAAAATTTCCTATTTAAATTAATGCTTGGACAATTTGTCCTTCCAGAAGACTTAAATGAAATAATTCTCATTGATAACATTGAGGTGAGGAGGATTAAAGAAGAGTTTAGTCATTGAAACTAAAGAAGTTGTTTTTTCCTAGTTCAAGATCTTGGAGAAACTCCTGATTTATATTTGTTTCCATGGGCAGCCAGTAATTTTAAGACAAAGAAATGTCCCAGTTTTTCTACAGATATTGAAATGTGATCACTACACTTTTCTGGAGAACACAGAAGTGGAAAATAAACAACACTAGACCTTATTTATGTGCCTTTGATAGGCAGGATATCTCCACCGCAGACAGATGATTTATCTGCATTTTTCTGTTCCCTTGGCCAGTGATGGATAAATTGTCTGTCAAATCCCATTGCATTTTTCATGTAAATACATTCTGAAAAAGTTGTGTCCTGCTTCCAAATAAATTCTCATAAAATCCAATTCTTACTTACATAAAGTCCTATTCTAGTTCTATTTCCAGTGTAGATAAAAAATAATTCAGAAAGAAAATAGAGTATATAATAATTTGCCTTCTGACACTTTCCAAGTCTTTCTAACAATCTAAGACAATCTATTTCAAAACATGGGAGTTAATTTTTTTAATACATATTTGGTTTAAGTTTTGGGCATTTGTTTCGTTTTGGTTTGGTTTTGGTTTTTTTTTTGCTACTTCAAGGATTAAAATAGCAAAGCCAAACTCTGATCGTTTCTTTCCCATCCCTAAACTGGAGATAACTGCTTCCAGTCCAGACCAAAAAGACTGTGTAGACAAAAACGTTGCTCTTTTCTCTAACTTTATCGTGTGGTAGAACAGAAGGTAGTTGTAAAGTCATTGACATTCTTGGATCACTGCACTCCCCGTAACGGGAAATTCCTTTTCACTTATCAAGTACAAGAACTTTCACCTACTAGTATCAGATCTACAAATGAAATACACTCCAAATGGAGGCAGCCCCCAGGAGTGGCTCAGACCGCGAACAGCGAGACAGCGGCGGTGGCACCGGTGAACCCCGTGCTGAAGCACCACGGCTTTTTTTTTTTCTTCTTCCTTTTTGGAGGTTTTTGAGGTGGACGGGGGAAGTTCCCTGAGCCAGGGAAACCCAAGGAAGGAAGGAGAGCCCCAGCAGGACTCAGCATCTCTCACAGGAAAGGCCAAGAGGGTGACACGGCTGGGGGCGTTCCTGGAGAAACTGTGGGAGGTTTGAACTTGGTGAAACCAACAACAACAGAAAAGCATGGGCAGGACCAGCAATGGTGGCAACCTGGCCAAAAGCTCCTGTGAGAAAAAATGTGGCAGAGGTCCTGCAGAAGCACGCCGGTGTCCAGGGCTCCGGCTGCAGAGAGTGCCAGAGCCTGGCACTGCTGGTGGAGAGCGATGGAGAGAACCCCTGTGTCCGGTGTGACCAGGGAATGAGCTGCTCTGCCTGGGGGCTGAGCTACAGGAGGAGATGGAAAGGCTGAGAACAATAAGGGACTGTGAGAGGGAGACAGACTGGTGGAGTCAGGCCCGAACATCCTTGAGGCAAGGGCAGCAGGCGGAGGCTCCAGTAGAAGGAGAGGATCCCCTCTTCCCTTGTCACCAGGGAAAAGGAGAGAACCTAAGAGAAGAGGAGGACTGGAAGCAGGTCCCTGCTCGGCGAGGCAGACAAACCCCCTCCCGGCCTCCCTCCCCTTCCCGGTTGCCCTTGCACCACAGGTATGGGGCTCTGGAAACTGAGGGACAAACAAATGATGATGGAGATGAAGGCCCATCAGGGGAGTCACCCAAGGTGAGTTGGTGTCCCTACGCACCAGGAGTAGTTCTAACAAGAAAAAAAGGAGGGTAATTGTAGTTGGTGACTCCCTTCTGCGAGGAACCAAAGGCCCCATATGCCGGCCGGATCCACACCACAGGGAAGTCTGCTGCCTCCCTGGGGCCAGGGTCAGAGATATTACCAGGGAACTCTCTGGTCTGCTTCAGCCATCGGACTATTACCCTCTATTGGTTATCTAGGTTGGTAACGATAACGTTACAGAGAGAAACCTGAAAACCTTCAAAAAAGAATTCAGGGCCCGGGGGAGATGGCTTGAGGGCTCGGGAGCCCAGGTGGTGTTCTTCTCAATCCCTCCAGCGGCAGGGAGGAATACTGACAGAGGCAGGAAGACACACCTGATTAACATGTGGCTGANCTAAGGGTGGCAGGCTGTTGTTTGGAATGAAGTAGTTAGCCTGGCTCAAGTGCATCTACAGTAACACACGCAGCATGGGCAACAAATGGGAGGAGCTGGAGGTCACTGTGCACCACGACTGCCATGACGCAGTCGCCATTACGGAAACATGGTGGGATGACTCTCATGACTGGAGTGCTGCAATGGATGGCTATAAGCTCTACAAATGGAACAGGCAAGATAGAAAGGACAGTGGGGTGGCTCTCTATATTAGAGAGTGTCTTATTGCATGGAAGTTAGCAAGCGTGATGGACTGGTTGAAAAAAAACGAACAGATGTAGCACTTGAGGCTATGGTCTAGTGGTTAGAGAGATGTTAGGATGAAGGTTGGACTTGATGATCCTAGAGGTCCTTTCCAACCATAATGATTCTATGATTCTAGTCCTCTGACAAACTTGCAGCCTCTGTTAAGAGTTCAATATATAGCAGCATCAGTGTGTCTGATACTAAAGATAAAGGTTGTAAAGGTGGGAAGATGCTGCACGTTAATAAAGTCAAGATGAACCTGACGCATAAAGAATAATAAGGTTAAAAACCCCCAACTATCGTTAACTTGCTGCTTTGCCACGTAAGATGTTTTCTTTCTCTTGAAATGCCCTTAGGATGGGATGCAAAATAACAACGGTGCAATAATCTTGGCATGTTTCAGGATATTACCCAAGCACAGACCTAGTTTAATGGCTGAGAGTAAAGCAGCTATCACCCACCGATGTTAATAAAGAATCAATTACATTATGGGGAACACATGTAAGACTGGAGACAAACTCAACATAACAGATTTAGGAGCATCTTGTCAAGCAGACTGACTATTCCATATTCACTAAGTGATACCTGGACCAAGTTCTGTGATATAAAATACAGAAATGCCAAGAGATGTCTTACCTTCCAGGTATGGTACTGTAAAGTTGGTGCTGACATTATTAATCATCCTGCAGGTCGTGACATTGCTGCCACAAGGCTCATAGTGCCAGTCACACTCATCACGAGGGTTGTAGTAGTCACAAAATATTGCTGAGGAGAAAAAAATAAAAGAAGTTGATTAAAACCATGGTTGTCAGAAGGCAGTTCTGATCAGGTCTTTAAAGGTACAAGCTAAACGAATGTACATGTTTAGGCAGCAAACTTTGTCTTGAAATATAGCACCTGGGCTTTCCCCTACTATACTTAAACTTGAGGTACATCAAGATTTGGCATCAAAACCCCAGGGCCCAAAATTTTAAAATTAAACACTCAAGCCCCAGGGTGAAAATATTTTATTCAAATCACAAAAAAAATTAAAGAATTAGTCTGGATTTTAATTTGAAGTTAAGGGTACCTTTTTGAGAGTGTTTTTTCTTGCCTAGCTACCAGCCAACTCCTGAAAATTCTTGCAGTAGATTCAAAATAGTTCTACCTTGCTGTGTCACATGTGCTGAGAGTCACCTCCGGCAGGCCAAGATCAAGCACAGAAGACGTTATGGATACAACATGAAACAGAATTCAGCTCAGATGACTATGGACAGAGGAAGGAGCTTTTATAAACTCCCATCTCAGAGCTGACTGAAACTTGTAACTGCCATTTCACTGACTTCTTCCACTTGAGAACTACAGCTAGCCTTAATTCTGAGTCAGAATGAAATTTTTTAATTAAAAAAAACAAAACAAAACATGTCTGCCACTTAGAATCTCAATATTTTATTTGGGCACTTTTTGGAGATATACTTAAATATTATTTTACATTCTTTTATGATGTACTGGTATGAGCATTAGCACCACTAATGGACATTGCTTAAGATACCCAATATTGATCAGGTTCATCTACACAGGAGTGCTTCTATGGACTTTTGGTAAAATAAAATTCTGAGTAATTTGAAAAAATGATGGAGGAGAAAGATAACAGGAGTTGCAGCTCACTAATTATCTAGCAAAATGGAAAGGTGACTTGAAATGTAGCCTTAATACAAAGAAAGGGAATGAAGAGAGAGAGAAAAGAGAGAAAAGGGAAAAGGAAAAAAGCCAGGCTGAATAAAAGATAATTGAAATATACCTATTGACTAGTTGTTTGGTCCCTGATACGCTGTGCAAACAAATCACATTGCATAGCCAGTGTGACCTTGCACTGAGAGCATGAATGACTTATTTGATCAGCTTTCTGACTGCTGCCAGAAAGATATGGTTGAGTTTAACTGTTACTCACGGCATATATCAGGAGTTCTCCAGAAAACACAGGCCTCAGCCTTGGTACATTCTTGAGCGTATGCAGCCACGGCAGAACAGAAGCACTCACAATCTCCACCACTGTCACAAGAGCAGGCGTCATGGACACAAGCTTCATAGAAAGGCTTCGGGTCCACCTGTTGGGGAAAGAAATGATCCCCCAGTTCATCTCCAAATTAGTTTTCAAACTAGCAAACTTGAGAGATCTCTTGAGATGCGGGAATTCTGCTGAGCAGGAATGAGACTGTTTTCTAAGAATTACCAAATCATAAACAAATATTACAGGCTTGAAGCTGCTTATTGTACCTTGGATAAGAATAGACTAAAAGCAATACAGTGCTCTCATAATTTGCTATGACTGAAAAATTAGAGTCCTTGGCAGTGCCCACATTTTCCAACAGAATTCCATTTTACTGCTCAAGCCCAAGCTGGGTTGATGCCAACGAAGTCTTATCTTCCAGCAAGCTTTGCCAACCAAGTCGTGAGCAATAGCAGGAAGGCTGCACTTCACAGCAAACACTAAGCAGAGAATTTTGTGCTTGCCAGTTTTTGGAGTTTGTCCAATGACACACTGGCAAAACATTTCCAATTTTTTTGCTCGGGACTGCAAGAGGATGAACTTAGACTGGATTTTAGCTGCTGAAGGAATCAACATAGTTAATTAATAATTCTTCATGACTGCTTCACTGAGATTTAAGAACAAATTGTTGTTAATATTTCCATGCTTCAGCAAAGAGGCAAGAAATAGAAGTGCTTTCTGTGCTCTGGAAGGTGTGGGCCTGAGAGTGTGTGCTATGACAATTTGGAGGCAGCTAAGCTACCAGCTAAGCCTGTCTGAACTGGGCGAAGTCAGTGGTTTCCAAGAAGATCCCCTCTGTGGGTTGAATATTAAAGAGAGCAGTGGTCTCTTCAGCAGCCACCTTTCAAGTACAGAATGCATTTCTGTCAGAAGATGGGTCTGACCACCAGAAGACCTTTCAGAACTTGCAGCACTGAGTCTCTCAACAAGAGATGGTGCGGCTGCAGCACACAGACCTGCTGAGGTGAGATTTATGATGCTAGTTTGCTCGACAGCAGCAAAACTGTGGTGATGAATCTGGGCTGGCATCGCTGCTGACACAGTCTCGTTGCCACAGATACTCAAACTACTTTGACTAGACTAGCTGAAATGTGCTGGCACCTATAGGTGTACTGAAAACTTAACTGAAAATTACTCTATTTAACCATCTCTTCATGTCTGCTGGTCTCTCTGTGCTGGCCCATCACTTATTGCCCTCTACAAACCTTGGAGTGACAAATTTTGAAGACTTCACTCTGGATGATGCTGCATTCTTTCTCTGCCCAGGACTTCCGATGTGGTTTAATGTCACAGGGCTTAATCTCTTGTGTGACATCTGGGCACATGGAAGACTGTTTCCAGGAATTCCCAAACTTCAGAGCACTAGTCTCCAGCAACCCACTCCTTGTTGTAAAGTCGTTGTTAGACTTGTCATCAAAGTTGCCACACAGACCGCACACTTTGCCCTGGAAAACAAAATTAACATATCCACGGCTTTTAAATACACAGACCATGGAAGTGAGAAACAGACTTTACTAAAAGTAAGAGAACACGCTGACATTAAAGGACAACTGGCTCTATGTGCAAATGACGTATTTTCATCTTTACTTCCAAAGTCCACAACCAGGTTGGATGGGGCTCTGAGCAACCTGGTCTAGTGGGAGGTGTCCCTGCCATGGCAGGGGGGTTGGAACGAGATGATCTTTAAGGTTCCTTCCAACCCAAACCATTTTATGATTCTAAGATTCTATAAAATCCATTTGTACAGAAGTTAAAGCTTTATTTGTGTACTCAAACTACTCAGCTGCCATGTCTTCCCTCCTCGAAATCAGTTACATCTAGCGTGTTTCCATGTTTCTGTGCAGCTCTTCACCCAACTTATAACACTAAAGAGTAGCTAAGTGTCTTTCAGCTGAGAAGAATTAATTTATTTTCCAGTCTTCTCAATTTATCATAATTCAGCTATTAATACCAGCCTAGGGGAATTTCATTCTGCTCAGAACTGTTTTTATGAAAAGCTTCTAACATAATGAGCAGCATTTCTTCATCCATGGGAAAAAAAAAAGCCAGGGACTCATTTTTCTCAAAAGAAAGAATTCAACTTAGAACAGTGAATTGTTGGCAGTGCTATTTAAGGTACACAAGCCCCCTCAAGCAACAGTATGTCCCTGTTTATACAGCCCTGCACCTCCTCATTCAGCCCAATGAATTCAGTACTCGACAGTTCAGCACGCTCATCTTCAGAGATCAGAACCATCTCCACCCATTGCAGAGGGAGCTTGGTTTTAACTCAGGGCTGAGATTCCACGCAGGTTTCCAAGCGCGTGTACAGTCAGTCTGCATCCCCCAAATTACTTCGGATGCTTGGCTCTTAATATTCACAAGCTCAGAATGCCTTAGACATTTAGCTTTACGGCAATCACATGCTAGGCATCCTCTGCAGTGCACTGGGAGGGACTGTAGGAACTCCAGTAGCTCCTCTGCAAGCTGGGATAGTGATAACGCCAGCTAACCTTCAACGTGCAGAGGATACAGGCGCTGAACATGGAGGCAGAATAAAAGAACATGTGCGTTTCCTTATCTCAGATATCTGTTCATGCTACCACTTCAGAAAAAGATAGACAGGTCCTAACTTTGTAATCAGGGGTCAGCTTGATGAAAACAGTAGTCTTCTTATCCCAGATAAGCATCACACCGTTGCTAGCCTCAATGACGAGGTAGAGGCCCACTGTCCTGTTCCCGTAACGCACGTCATCGCCAATATCACGCTGAATTTCTTTATAATCTTTGTTCTCCAGTTTCAGCTCAGTTTTCTGGAAGACAAAAAGAGAAATATTACAGCATTAACTTTGATGATGAGATAATAATATTAGATGCTTGTAATAATACAACTCCTTCTGAATCCAACAGCTCCGAGTCTGGGATGCCTTTCCAAGATGACAGAAGGTGGCGTAGCACATTTGTCTGAGAGGTTTCGGTAGCTGAGAATCTACATCTTCACTAATTCATCTGACAGAGCCTCTAACCTTTAATTGTTAGAGCTGCTTTTAGGGTTGTGGCTTTGGAGCACTACTTTTTTGGAAACACTCAAATACTGATATATACTCACTGAGTGTCATTACTCACCCCAAGAAACATCTTAATAGCCTTTGAGCAGGTGACTCCTGTAGTTCCACACGGGACGTTCTCTGTGATGATACTGAATGAGCCGCTGGAATTTTCGTCACCACAAAAATCCTGTCGAAAAAGGAAAAACTGAGCATAAGAAAATGAGGTAGAATATTTCATTTTCAGTTCATTTTTATAACAGTTCTAATCATTTCAATCTCCACAATGTCTAAATCATTACTGCTGCTTTGTATGTGAAGTCCTACCTACATAGATTTTTTACAGACGCATGAACATGGACACATCCATGTTTGTGTACATGTAGACTGTTAATAGAATCTCACCTGTGGTAAAATCCAGGAAGCAAGTGGGACAAAACAAAATGAGGAATATATTTAAATACAAATATCTTTGCTTTGTAAACTTAGAATTCTGATCTATTTCACAAAGGATAAGGAGCTGTTAGCTCTCACTACAAAACAGCCCCGTTACATACAATTTACGACCACTGTATCAGAAAAAACCCTCATCCACACAGCTTGCCTGCACTGGAAATACAGAATTTATCTTGGCAGAATGTGTGAACACCTCAGGAACAGGCAATTAGGAATTGCAAAACCAGAGAGGAAAGTAGATCTTCAAGGTGATCGGATGCCATTTCAGGCCTCCTGACAAGCATTACCTGAGTAGCCACATATTCACAACTCCCATCAAAGTCATAGAATTTTCCATCAAAGGTGATATAATGGCCACTTCCATAGATCATACAGGTCCCATAGCACATATATTCAGTGCAGGTCCAAGCTCCCTTTTGGCAGGTACTGGAAAAGAACAGAAGAGTTGAATTTTCACATCTCACCAAGAGCCCGTGGTTTGGAAAGCTGCAGAACAAACCAGGCAGCTACCTAATGCAATGTGGTAACGTGCACAGTGCTTCAGTGTTACAGAGGGTCTCAAGCCTCACCTTCAACAATTTAGCCTGTTTTTAAGCATATAATGTGGTTTTTAACTCTAGCCAGCTACATGTTTTAGATCGGGTAGTGTTTATATTTAAAAAAAGAATGCACTTCCCCAAGAAGCGATGCCTATTGAAAACCGAGGTACCTATTGCCCCAAGATTTTCTATCACAACATGTATTTCCTCAGATATCAAAAAGCACGCCTGAAAATAAAGGTTTATACTTGCTGCTATCGCAGCCACTGTAGAACATACACCTACACATGACTATTACTTTACTGCATCCAACATATTCTACAAGAGAGTAGAAAGTGACAGCATACCAGGTGTTGCAGTCCACTTTTATCTTCTGGCCAGGAGAGTACCACTGGTTGTTATGAATGCATGGACAGTCCTTCTCCTCAACACAGCCCCCTTTCCCATCATCAAATAGACCTTTAGGACACACACAGCCTGAGACACACTCTACCTGGAACTAAGGAATAGAAGGAGAAACTGTTACTTTATGAAAAATCGCTGCATTTTTCATTCCACTTCTTCATAAGCACTCTGAGAGAAACCTGCATTTATAACCACACAGCCTAATATCGATTAGTCTTCTAAGGTTTTTCTTTCTACGTTTCTAATGTTCTTCTTTTCTTTTCTGATTGTCAAAGAACCAAAATCCTTTTTGACTTGGGATGTATGACTCTACCAAAGAGTAAAAAGAAAAAGGAGAGGGAAACCGTAAGAGGAATCCCCATGAAACGGGCAATGGGGTAATATCACTGGGGAGAAAAGAAAGCAAGATTAAACCAAAGAGAAGTAAACCATTAGTTACAAGCGCGTTCTGTGCTGCACTGTGTCATTTAAAGACTACAGAATGGAGGAAACATGGCATGGAGAAAAACTGAATGCATACATGATCGGTGCGAGGAGTGTGACAGCTCAGTTGTACGGGTGTCTGCGAAGACCACTCTGGGGATGCGTTGCAGTCGAAGTACATCTTGTTGGAAGGACATTCTGTTACACCTGAAAGGTACATGGTTGGTTTAGATGAATCAAGAAAAGGCAAAAGAAATACATGTGAAAGGCAGGAGCTACTGAGACACAAATCTCAGGGTATGTCTCCCCATATGAAAAAAAGAGACTTGGTGAACAAAGAACAGTGAAAATGTGCAACAGTTCCACATAAAAAGAACAAACAAAACAAATACACGGAGAATTCACCAGGAAAGTGTAGGTTTAGAGGTCGGGTTAGAGTTCTTATTTTATTTGACTTTATAGACTGTCACTTACTTTTCATTCTTATTTTCACTGAAGTACACTGGACCTTTGCATTTCGGCAAACGCTAGAAAAGAAGCAAAGGAAGTAGATATTAAAAAAGGAAGCTCAGTGCCTTCCACTTAAACCTAAGGATTTGTTTGTTTAAGAGTATTTATCTATTGGCTATTTAAGAGTATTTATCAGAGACAGCCTGCATTCTTTCTACTGCTATTTTGAGGTGAACTCTATGGGAAGCACACTCATGAATTCTCATTTGGAGAAAAAGTGTAGCATCACAGAAAGGTGATGTTTGAAGGAATAACAGCTATTCTATTAATCCTTAATACCATGCTTCTTGATGGCTCAGGAAACAGATAATAAGGAAACGTATAATAATAATTTAAATCAAAGCTTTCATTTGGATACACAGTCTACATGCAGGCCTTGTCAACTCATATGCTGCAAATTTACTGGCCTGTGTGCTTCATCTGCCGTATGAGAGAAGGAAGTATTTCAGTGTTTGTGCTGATGATTCATCCAGCAAACAGTTGTCAGAGTTCATGATAAAAAATACCAGAATCACAGAAGCTGCTTTCAAAAGCCTGTGGCTACAGTAAGCATCAAGGGGACCTTCTTCCAGTGGAGGGAAAAAAAAAAAAGCAATTTGTCTCTGACAGAAAAGGAAACAGCAGCATTAAAACATTAATAATATTAACATAACATTATAACTGGCCTTTTATCTTCCTTTTACCCTCTGCTCAACCAAGCCCAGCTCTCAGGGCAGCTCCTCCTGTGAAGGGCAGCACTCATACCTCCAAATGAAGCTGTGCTTCTCTATTATTAATAAATCACACTGCAGCAGGCTGATGCTTTGCTCAGCATGAAGACTTGTGAAACATTACAAACATTCATTAAAGCACAAAAAAAACATTTGGCAGCTTACACTTCATAAGGAAATTTTAAAAGGGCTTTTATTCTCACAGAACAAGAAGCCACAATAAAACCTACCAACGTTCTCCATCTTTTGAGATGTATTCCCCTGGTTCTAGGTACGAGCCCTTGTAATAACACGGGCACTGGGAGATGGACACACAGGCACCCTGGTTATCCAGGTACGTGTTATAGGGGCAGCCACAGCCATCCACGGGAGCAAAGTCTTGCGGGCAATGCTTTTCACCATCGGCGAGGGAACGGCAGGTTCGCTGGCACATTGTAAGGTTGTAAAGGAAGATCTGATTTCCCGGGCAGGCAGACACTTCACTAGCTGGAGGGAGAATAAACGAATGGATAAATAAGGGATGCAGGATGGTCAATTTAACCTTGACGTTTCTGTCTTGGTTTCTCTGGCTATGCAGCATGTAATGGTAAAAATACTCCCTTAGATTTTATTGAAGTGCAAAAACCTCCTAAGTCATTCCAGCCTAACTTTGTTTACAAGCTGAAGACTTCTTTTTAACCGCTACTAATAGTCTCTACTTTCATGCTCATATTTGTTTCACATACTCATAGTCAGTGAGAGAGAAGAGCACAATATAATAAACTCCTAGTCTCAACAGCACCGTACTGTGGATGAAAAGGAAACACCACGATAAACAAAGACACTGATAAGCAAAGACAATGTAAAAGCCATGATGGCCGGGGTTCCATTAGGCAGAGACAGAAACAGTATCATTAAACTGGGGAAAGAAGGTGAAAGCGAAAAATATTGCTTTCTGCTTTTCACTATGTCATGAAGAAACGACAGCTAAAGAATATAACATGAACTGGTGAACATTTTAAGCATTGTCTCTCTTAAGTCCATTAGACATTTCTAAAATACTCCAAATACCCTAACGTTAACATCACTGACAGCCGAATTCAGAGAGAACCCGCTTATTTCTTGTGGCTAATTAATTCCACGGGGATTACAGTTCCACTACTTACTGCAGACACTATTTCTCCAGCCTCCCAGTATGACCCCTTTGAAAGCACAGGCTCTTGCGTAAGAGGACAGGGCAGCACACAAGCATTCTTCATTGTCTTCGCAGAGGCAGGTGTCATATTTACATTTCTGAAAAGAGAACAAAAGGGTCACTAAGCCCGCAGGAAACCAATGGGCAAGTGCAACTCAGTTGCTATGAAATATCCTGTGCCCTCTTTCTGATGCCGTTTTTCACTAATTCCCATCATCAGAGAACAATGGAAGGAATGGACAAAGATGAGAAAATGAAAGAGCTGCTTCATTTCCTGCACAATGAAAATGTTTGGGTGCTTATCTTACCCTAAGCCAAGCCTCTTGAACCTTTAAGAAACGGCCAGGCTCCTAACAAGACCTTTCTTAAAGGATTTTGATGCCATTCTTTTTCAGTTACGAGAAACTGAGAAAGTTTCTACATTGTAGAAATGCAGAGGTCCATAAAAACTCAAAAAGGACAATGGTAAAAATATTAACTAGATCTGTGAAGATCTTCACAAAATTTGAGCTCAGACTGCGTTCCAGGGATGAGTAAAGACTTAGAAATGTCTTCCTTTTTGCTCAGGTAAGCCTCACTTACTGCCTACCAGTGATGAGCACAAAGGAAACAGAAACCATGGAGATTCTGGCATAAAAATTACTCGGTGTTACATTCCAACCATTACAGGAACTTAATAAATAAATTACTTTTTTTTCCTGACTAATGTGTAAGGGTAGACTTAAACATTCCGTGCACACCTGCATCTCTTGAAATCTTCTTTCCAGTTCAAATCTCCAATCCAAGAAAAACGTACATTAAATCCAAAGCATGAGAAACCAGGAGAAAAATTCCCCTTTTTCTTCAGCAGCACTCCGAAAGAATCTCATCACAGGAGACACTTTGGATGCATGCTCTGCTGCCTCAGTTAATCGCTGCAAAAACTTCACCAGCTCTTGGGAGCGTGCTACTCAGGAATGGCCCAAATCTTTGAACAATGCTAAATGTCTATAGTAACCTGTCTGAAACAAAGCAGCACTAAAAAGAGTGCAAGATTACAATACCTTATAGTATTCCGAAGGATCAAGGGCTAAGTGACATCTTGCAAAAGGACCCTCTGGGTTTTTCAGCAAAGAACACCAATGCTCAGCATAATTTGCTGAAAAGGAGAAAAAAAATGAAATGACATCATTATACTCGTTAAATTCACTTCTCTTCCTCGTGCCATGTCTAGTTATGTTGTTGCAGAAATGCAATGCAACAATACAAATGAGAGAAGCGTGGGTGCTTTGGGGAGTGGAGAAAATACACACAATCCCTGTACAGACATTTCCACTCTCCTATTCCGTTATCTAGCAGTAGATATGCAATCGGGAAATCAAAAATCCTACCTTACTCTGCCATTTGTCTACATGGAATCAGGACAGCCCTTTCCATTTGGGGACCATAAGTTAAACACAGGGATAAATAACACTAGGAAAAACAAGCTGCCTCTGCAGAGAATATAAATTAATGACCTTGCTTCCTTCTCTTCCAGCTGAGATTCCTCTGCAATCACTCCCTGAACTGGCACTTCCATTTGGTGGGAAATCAGTGCTTGCATGCACACGCTGGCAGAAGTTAATTATTGACATTCCTCAACTTCACTGTCACAGTAAAGCTCTTACAAGCCTGCTGCAGTACTACACAGGAAATGCTGCTTATTCTGACAAATCCCAACCATCTGGTTTACTTGTGTGCTTACCACTTTCAATGCTGAGGCTGCAGGGGTCTTCCAGCTTTTCTACTTGGTCTTTACAGGTGGACTGAGCTTTCCATGTGTTAGCAAAGGCAGATCCTGTGGCTTCTACCAGCCCACTGGTTGTCTTAAAGTCATCACCTTCCATTCCATTAAAGTTTCCGCAAAGACCTATTGGAAAAGGTGGTAAAAACAAAATCTATGATTCTATGAAAAACAGTACCTAATTATTACTCATTCTCAAAGGTCAAAGGGAAAGGGATGACTGATCATAAACATTAGAAACAGAAGTTTATACAGATTATTCTACCTCAATATTAATGCATACTAAAAATAGTGAAGATTTAGGAGCCCTATTTTTAATCTTTAACCTCTTGAGAAGAATAATCTTCATGACTATGCCTTTACCTCTGCCTTTTTTTATTCTTTCTGATGACACTGAAAACACAAACCACACCAAAAGAGTGGTTTTGTGGATAGTTAAAAATTAAACTGAACAGTAAGGAAAATTCTGAGGAACAGGAATGATAGGTCACTTCAATATGAAATAATAAAAACACATTTCTAGTTTTCTTGAGTCAATTCTTTTCTAATGTTGTGGTTTCTACTTTTAGTTTCCTCCTCACGAATCAACTAGTAGCATGAATTATCACTTCTGTAAAACATACATGGCTGAAGAGTATGGAACAGCATAACTTTGCTTCCTATTTGAATAGACACTTGCCTTGAAGTTTTCCTTTAACTGATTGATCCACCGTCGCAAACAGCTGCATGACTGGAAACAACTGGATCTGCAGCTGAAGCCCCAGAGAAGTTTGTACAACAAGGTAGTAGGAAGATGGCTTGAAAATTGAGAAGCTGGCTGAAAAACAAAATATGAAGTGTGCAGTGAACACACACACAGGCTGCCAAAAGAAACACTTCTTACTAGATTTTAAGGCATCGGGATTAAATGAATTTTTTTTTCCCCCTCTAAAAGTCTCTGGCCAACTAGATAAAATCCTGGTTCCCACTAACTTTGCAAGTTGATCACCTGTAATGACTCATCCCTGGAATCAGAACCAAATTCAGATTTTCTGCAATACAGCTTCAATCCTAACTTACTAATGCTGAGCAATCTGAAGAGCAAGAGAAGATATTATCCCAGCACTGTTGCATACAATAAGTAATAGGTGTGTCTCTATGAGCCAATATAGCTAAATACTGTTTAACCATAGCTAAATACTGCTACTAAAATGTTAGATGCTTATACATAAGTTAATCAAGCCACTATAGAAAAATCAGCAGAACTGACAAACAAAATCACCATAGTGGAGGAACTGGGATTCCCAAGTAGAATCATAGAACATCTGGAGTTGGAAGGGACATGTAAGGATTAAGTTCAACTCCCTGCTCCTCGCAGGACTACCTACAACTAAACCATATGTAACCCCGTTTACTAAAACTCTTTGAGCCTGACCCATCAGCCCATTGCTCACCCAACGTGTTATGGACTTGTCTAGCTGTGTGCTGGACATTCTGTCCAGGAGGATACTCAGAGACATCATCAAAAGCTTTGCTAAAGTCCAAAAATCCAACATTCACTGCTTGACCAATTTCTTACAGCAAATCTATTATTATATATCCTATTTATCCATTTAATCTACTTATTAGGTGGTCTATTTTATTGCCGAGAGCACTTCAATTTCTCAAAACTTTCAGCTACACACTGTAATTCTTTTTGCACAAGCATTCAGGAGCTTATCATCCCATGAATACTTGTCCTTTCGGACAAGGAATTACTTTCTTGCAAGTAACTTGCCATCGGTACATGGCCAGTAAATAAGAAGCAACACATTGTGTCAGCACGATGCCTGAACCTATCTAAAAAGGAGTGATAAAGAAGTTCTACAGTCCTTTCACAAGTTACTCCCAGAGGTCACAGCTGCTGTCTGATAGTGACCTTCCACCAGAAGTCAGGCTCCTAAATTAGGAGATCTGAGCCGGCCTCTGAAAGTGTCTGTCCAAAATCCACTGGTTACACAAAAAGATGCTGACGTCTCGAGCTGGGAAGAGGAGAGGGTGCTACACAGTACGTCCTTCTTTCCTGCCCTGGCTGACCAGAAAATACAGTTACCTTCCTCCAGGCTTTCTTCCCATCGGAAATAAAAAGCATGGGGAAGAAGTGGGGTGGAGTAGACATGCCTGAGAACCAGGACACGTCCACATTGCTTCCGGGCCAGGCTTGGAAAGTACTAAATACCCTTCTTTATAGTCAGGTCAAGTCACCTGCTTTAAATTTAAGCCATGACAATTCCTCTTGCCCAAGCTACATGCCGAAGTATATTCAAGATGTATAAAAAAAGCAAAGGGATATTTTTTTTAATCATCTGCTGTATACAGAGTCAGTCTGCCATGAAATTCTCTGTGACAACTATTAAATCACATTCATTGTTCATCCCCAAGCTCTTCCTAAATCTGAACAAATTTCATGTGCCTCTCTTCCACTTTCGCCTCTGCAAAAATACACTCCCAGATGAGTGACACGTGCCACACGAGGCTGCGCCCCTTACCTGACACATGAGGCACGTTCACTGTCATCTCATTCAGTAACACGCTGCCATCCGATCTGAAAACCACCACCTGTGAAACAGCAAACAGAATTCATGAGGTTCCAGGCGCTGAGAGGAAAAGGAACCAATAAAAAATTGAAAATGAACAGAGGAGACATTTTGCACAGTTAAGACTTGTGACCAGAACTTTAAATCCTTGAAAGGAAGGATCTAAGTGAAAACTGAACGTGGCAGCAGACCTGCAGGATACAAGTTTGGTCTTGCTGTTCAGTGTTTCACCTACACATGCCTGCAGCAATTTATAGCAGTAATGAAATCTGAAGCTCATTTGTATTGGGCACTTTGGTTTCAGCAAATAAAAGAAAATATTGGCCCCTCAGGTTCAATAGCAAGTTCCTATTCCCTACAAGAGCGCGGGCCACAGCTGCAGTGTAATGGTTTAGTTTGTTAAACTTCCTCATAAAATGCTAGTCTGTAGATACAGAAACAAACAACAGCGGGCTTCTGATTTGGTCTGGCTTGGGTCCTTGCTGGCAAGAACATGGAAGACGAGAAACACGGGAGGAAAATTCCATGTACATGTATGTAAAATGATGTATAAATATAGTCTAGATATTCCCATAACCGAACAGAATACTAAAGTGATGAAAAATACAAGTATTTAAGAAGGTTGGATTGTACCAGCATTCAAATATGGGATCTCTTCTGGAAATGACTCAATTAGGTCTGTAAAATTACATCTAAATAAATAAAAATTCTGTGAGAGGAGGGAGAATGGTACTGTTATTTTCAGCCAGCCTGGAATACAGTGAGAACCATCATCCAGCACAGAGCAGAGAAAGGTTCTAGCAGAACCCACAGAACGCTTACATTTCTTTTGTGATCTGCTAACAGCACAACAGTCTTCAAACAGGTCTGCCTGTCCGTGGAGCCACAGGGAGCCAGCTCTGCCAGGAGAGCGTGACTGTCATTTGCAGTGCCCTACAACCACAGGGAAATAAACATCCATTAGTCCAATCAAACATCTCACAAGATTATTTCCGAAACAAAGACTAAAGTCGTCAGTTACAATAACAATCAGTACAGAACCTAGATTTTAAGGCCACCATTTCAGCACTGGCTCTGGAAGCTGAACTGTCTTTCAAATAAATTCAGTGATACAGCTTCTTGTTCAACAAGACCTTTGCCGTTCTCCAGAAGAGCAGGCACTAGATATCTTAGGGACTGATGAATAAAATAGCTGCCTAGCTCCTTTCCCCAGCTGACTTTGACACTTAGCCACAGGAACAGCCATTACAGATCTGGCTGAGAGCTTCTAGTGCCGAGAACTGCTCATGTTTGCAGCCTACTTATCCATGCAGCCAGAGCTCTGCTTTGATTCCTCATACACGAAGGACTCCACTGGATAAAGACAGCACACAGAGTCTACTAGTTGTATTTACTTTATATTTAGTCTGCAAGAGAAAAGCCCTACAGTACACAGTACCTTGGCCAACACATAGTAACAGTCTCCGTGGAAGGTGTATTTCTTCCCATCAAAGGTGGTAATATGGGAACCTCCTTCTAATGAACATGTGCCTGGACAGGGTAAGTCTTTGCACGTCCATCTGCCTGCGTTACAGGTGCTATAAACAGACAAATAATTTTAAAAATGCTTGTAGATATTACAGGAGCTGAAAGCACTGAAAGCATCCGTATACCTAGGAAACAGCGAGATCTCACCAGGTGTTTAAAAACTGTATCTTTGACCATTTCCTTAAGGTTTCCCCTCTGTCTTATGCCTTAAGGTAAGGACCTGAAGTTGCACCAGGGGAGGTTTAAATTGGATGTTAGGAAGAAATTCTTTAGTGGAAGAGTGGTCAGGCACTGGAACAGGCTGCCCAGGGCAGTGCTGGAGTCACCATCCCTGGAGGGGTTCAAAAAACGAGTAGATGTGGCACTTTGGGACATGGTCTAGGAGTCATGGAGATGTTGGGGTGAATGTTGGACTTGGTGATCCTAGAGGTCTTTTCCAACCTAAATGATTCTATGACTTTATGCCACAGATACATGAAAACGTGGTTGTATAGACATGCAACACAAATGTTAAGTTCAGAATGTTTTCAGGAAGTCTCCTATGACTAAAAGGAAGATTTAAAAGCGCAGGTCCATTTACAGCCATCAAAGAAAGGCGCATGAACAACCCTGATGCTTACCATTCCTCGCATTCATTGGTGATGCTCTCTCCAGGTGAGTAGTCCTTTCCGTGCAGTTTGCAGTGGCACTGGCTGGCGGGTATGCAGCCTTTTGCAGTAATGTCATCATACACCGTTCCTGTAAAGCACCACAGTGAACTCTTCCAGTTCTTTCTGAAATAAGCACTTTCCCCAGAGCAGAAACTCCCAGAGGAGACATCCTCTTAACTCGACGCAGAGACTGACATGATCCAAACTGGGAAGAATACGGCTTCTACTTTTTGTAATATAAGACACACGGTATCCAGCTTTGAAAATGTAAGTCTATCCATTCATATAACTACACGCAGATGAAAAGCTCGATACAAGCACACAAGAACAAGTGCAGAATTTTATATCTCTAGATTTTCAGTCCTTCTGACATACTCTGTAGACTATCACTGTGATCTTTTTTCCTAAGCTTGAGAGTAACTCTGAGAATGTCACTCACTATCCCTCATTATCACTCCGGGCAAATGATGTCCGCTGTCCCAGAATTACTCCACCTAAAAAGCCTGATTTTCTACGCATTAGTAGAAGTCTGTTGAGAAGTAAAAAGCAGATTTACCACCTGTCGTTAAGTTGGTGTGATTTAACTATAAAATCACTGATTAATCATCAACTATCATCTTGTTTTAAAAAAAACCTACTAATTATGTTTCCCAGGGCAGGGGAATAATGAGCAGCAGTACTCATTTTTAAGATAATTGGACTATATTTAATATTTTCACTATGATCTCCTTTGCCAGAGCTCTTGGTTTTGTTTCATACACAACAGCTAGAATAACACTTGCCTTCAGGGCAGAAACAACCATCCATGTAGTGTTCCTCACAAAGGCTGCTGATCTCCAAGTGTGAGCAAGTGTCCATGCAGGGGGAGCTGCTTTCTCTGTAGACCATGGTCTCAGGACAGGTCTTGGCTGAAAGAATGAGAAAGACACCGTAAGTTACTTGAGTGTGAAGTCCATCATTCTTTAGAAACCGCAGATCACATCCCTTACTACCCTCAACCCAAGTTGAGTCCCAAGTCAAGTCCCAAGTCCTCAACCCAAGTTGAGTCCAAGTGTCCCTAGCCAGACTCCATCTGGCAAAGCACGTTTGTTCGCTTCTCAACTGCTCTCCCTGCTTTTTATATTTTCTTCTTTGGGTCCTGACTAGATCAAACTATCCCAGACATCTGCAGCATCAGATCTCACAGGTTTTTTCAGTTGGAACAGAAATTTCTACGTGCTGAAAAATATTTCTTCGTAACAAGGATAATATATTCTTCTATAACAACAGAAGAAGAAACCGGGAAGAACATAGTATGTAGTTTATTGCACTCCTAGTATGAAATATATAATATATGTCTATAGTTTTGTAAAGAAGGAATGAATTTAAATCTTTCACAGTGCTACATCCATGAAATATTTGGGGTGTTTTGTAAAATTTGTCTCTGCTTACGGCAAAAGTGCTGTGTCCTCCACTCGCCCGGGCGGCCCCCCGCGTGCGAACACTGACGAGAGTACTCGGAGATGGTGCTGCAGAGGCAGAAGGAGTCCTCGCTTCCTTTACACGCACACTTGTCCTGCATGCAGGCTTGGATGTACATTTCCAAATTGAGGCGTAACCGACAATCAGCAAGTGCAGAGGAAGTCAGCAACCTCTCACACTCATCACGCTGTGGAGAAAGAGTAATAATATTTCAGAGATTTATAAGCACCTGAGCTTCTAGACACTTCCTGTCTTGTTATTTAAAACCGTTGGCTTTTGAGCTGCAACAGTTATGGAAGAAAGGAAGAAGAACCCACTTGCCCTTGAAGGGACAAATTCTTCCCAGCTCCTCACACACTAACTCCCCAAAGCACAAGGACGTCTCCATGTGCCCATGCAAGGGGAGTTCACCACTAGGAATACTTACATGGTCATTACAGCTTGGAAGAGCTTGAGTTTCGTCAGGATCTTCACACCTGGCATTGGGTTTGCTGACTTTCTGTAAATTCCCATATGTAATTGAATTGTAGCTTTCATCTATGAGGAAAAAATTATAAAGAGGATGTTCTGAGCCCCAAAAATCGACAAGAAGGAGCATCTGATTGCTGGGACTCTACTGGTCAAGGAGAACAGTTACTATAGTATCAAACATGCCCATTACACACAGGTCTCTGCTTCAAATTAGGTCTGTTACGTGTAAGTGTGCTTAAAAATAAGCGAGAAAAGAAGGCCAGCAGAGAAAAGAACAAGGTGATTTATCTGGAATAAAATCACCTTAGGCCAGGAACACAGCACTGGGACATAATGTTTATTCTGGGGCAATCACAGAAACCTTGCAGGTGAAGTTGTTGCTCCTGGCTTGCTCCTGTGCACAATGCTTATCAGTTTATCAGTCTGTCTTCTGGGATAACTGTCAGTATGGGAGAATGACTCACCCCCATTGATAAATTCATTGTAGATTGGAATTCCATTGTAATCCCCACAGAGACCACATGTATGGTTATTAAATTTGTTGTCCAGCTCCACCTAGGTAATGGAAAGAAAAAAGAAAGCCAGAAAAGAATTATCTGGAGCATCGAGACATTCCCAAGCAAATATACCGACTTGAAAGGCAAGTTGCTAACTGACAGAAGTCACAGTGAACCCAAAACTCTTAGAGAAGCAGCTACTGCAGAAGAATTTGTTAATAAATGTACAGTTAGATACAAAAAGTAACACTGGAAACAGAAGTGACTGAAGCTCCTACATTTCAATAATGGCAGTAACCTCTGCGGTGATCAAGATGAAAAGGATAGCACTCTTAAAATCACAGGACTTTTTTTTCCCCTTTTTTTTTTCCCCTACTGGGATAAAATTTAAGTCTTGGTATAAATTAGGAAAGTTGATGATGGCAGTCCTTTAAAAGACAAATGAAAGAAAATGCAGATTGGATTGTGGGGGTACTACAGCAAAAAACATCAACCATTTCTCAGAATGCTCCTCTCTTTCTTGAGACCAGTGAGATCATCTGTACGCCACAGTGCTGCCTCCATCCCAGTGCAGAGAAAGGAACTTCTTGGTTTTAAAATTAGGCACTAATGGTGTCAGTTGGATGAGTCAGCCTGACACTCCAGCTCTGTTCAGTTCATGAGATTCTATTTCTGCTCAGCATCAAGCACTCTGTTCAACCCAGGCGATACCAATAAAAGAGACGTGGATCACACATACCATCAGGGCATCTTCCTGGTTCCATATCAGAATCAGGCCAAATTTGGCATAAACCTTGGTGTAAATGTCATTGCTCTCAATAAGCACACCAGAGCTGTAGTATGGTGTCTTCACGCTAGAAAGAAAATCAGAGACTTGCATTAGCACAGAACTGTAAGCAGTGACGTGAACATCTGTAAAAAGCCAAGTACCCTAGTGAACAGGGAAATCGGTCTCTGTCTACCTAATCCTAGCTGCACAGGATGCCTCATTTTAATGAGGCATGAAATTCTCTCCCTCTGACATTTGACGCGATAACTCTTTGCCTTTAAAAGGCAAAGTAATTTCAGAGGCAAAGCCTCCCCAAGGGTATGGGTTCTTTAAGAAAAAAGCCAAAATGTCAGATATCGTCAGCCTCATCAAGAGAAAATCCACCATTGCTGTGGTGTTAACTGGGGATATTCAAATGCTCACTAATGATTTACCCAGGGGAAAAGTCACAACATAAACAGAAGCTTTTCTTCACCAAAAAACCTGAAAGCCATTTCAGAGAGATTGAATATTGCTTTGCAAAGATCGCCCTCCTCAAGAGGGAGTTCAAAAAGCGCAGGCAGATACAGGGAGTGACAATGAAATTTGGAAAGAAAGGAGCCTGTCAGGAGGAATTCAGTAGTTTGTTCCAGTAGGTTTTGGCTGACAGGACCAAACTTCTCAATGGTGAGAGCAAAGCTTGTTAATGTGACAAGACAGTTTGCAGAAGGCCCAGCATAGACGGTTCTGTCTGAGAAAGAATCAGCTCAGCACATCTCTCTCCTGTTCTCACACATCTGGCTTACAGTGCACCACGTAACAAGTCACACTACTGCATTTCACTCCACAAGAAAGGGATGGTGGCAAGCAGGCTCGCCCTGTAAAATCCCAAGAACTAGAGGACGTAAACTGGAATCCAGTCCAAAGAATCGGTTCATTCTCTACCCATGTGCCAATATACTTGTTACCTATCAGGATTCACAGACGTCTATGCACACCTCCTCCTCACTGGTCTTTTGACTGGGAGACTCAGCTCCTAACTTGCTGTCACCAGGATTTTTTTCCGACCCTTTCCCTCAGGCATTTTCAACACGGCCAAACAACTTCCACGTCTAAATACCAGGCAGGAACTCAGAACCCATCATTTGTACTTTTGGCTGCGTTGTTCATTCTTTGGACAATGAGGCCTTAAGAGATCATGTTTTTGGAGAGGGATTATAAAACATTGGGCAGCTTTTCACTTTTCATCTAACACAGCATGGAATATTTATCTTTTTTTTTTTCTAACACTAGGACATTCCATCAATGTGGATCAGGTACCAAAAGGCAAATTAAGACTTTGGTTTTTTACTTTACAGTTTTCACTTCAGTACTGTGAAATGCTATTTTACATAACAGTATGTCATTTAAAGAGCAATATGGGAAATTAAGTTCTACAAAAAACCTAAGTCCCCCATGCAGCAAAAACCTATTCTGAAGGATTCTATTGTTTTATGAACACTACCCAAGAATAAAAAGAGGATTGGTTTAAAGAAAACAATTTTGAAAGGATTTCTCAACCTGTTTTTCACAGACGTCTTTTTAAGACCCGAGTACACAATAAAGGGCTTTTCCAACGTGGGGCAGGAATGCATTTTTTTATAGCTTCATGTCATTTTGTTATGCATTCTAATACGATCCTTGGAAAACTGAATGTTATTTTCTCTCTCTGAACAGATTTTCATGGCAGAGGCTTCCTAACTTCAGAGTAAGAGCCAAATTCTGGGCAAACCCCAGTCCTACAATGACAATAGAAAGGAATTTTCTTAAATTATCTCGGAGCCAGCTTCTTCCATCTTCAGAACTACATTGTAACCTATGAGTTGCTTCAGTGTCCTGAAAGGACAGGCTAACGATACCAAAGGCTCGGCTAAGACACTACCTGGCACCCATAATGGTGCAGACTAGTTCCTTGTGCAACCACGTTACAGGAGGAGAGAAATACTGAGTGAAAAAGTACATATTGCCACATGCAAATGAGTGTAAATTTTGACTGGCATTATATCTGTTATAATCTCTTGAGGAACGGCCATTGGGCCTTAAAGAATTATTTATGAAGATCAGAAAAAACAAACCTCTTCTGCCACAAAATCAAAAGACCCTGGAGAAATGCATCTTCCTATATCAGAGGATTTGCTAGACAATTTGCTACGGTAAACTCAAGGTGATGCCATAAAACAACCAGAGCTATGTCACTATGTCAGTGAAAGATGCGACTCACGAGCTGCATCGTTTCCTGCACAATCGGAAGAACCTTCACCCAAATCTCTTCCTGACTTGCATTTAGATCATCCTTTATGTCTGTGTAGAAATGACAATTAACACTAAAGCCCCTCCCCAAAGCAATTTTTATGTTGGATTACAAAGGCTTTTTTTTTTTTTTGGCTTGTGGAAGTGCTGGTAGCAGTCACCAGCCAGCCAGCTGTGGAAAGAATCAATCCTGCTTTTCTCTTCCCAGCACATCTCTCTGGAATAATATTATACTAAAGGAACTTACATCCTCCCGTCCACCACAACCAGTTTTGGTCTGAGGTACACCGTGAAGTCCTTGATTGTCAGCAGAATATACTGGATCTGAGGGTGGTTGTCGGGGTTCAGAGCCCGCTGAATGTGGACAGAGAACTCCTTGTAAGGCCCTCGGCAGTCAGAAACAAAGTTGTACTCGCAAACGCCAGGGTATTGGTAGATGTCTCCGTCAAAGGTTTTGAAATGGTTGTTTCCCCAAGTGCTGCAGACATAGTGGCCGTGGTTTCTTGTCCTTCCTGTCAAGTGATGAAAAAGGCGTGAAAAAAGTGAACTGAATGAGCTAGCATCAAGAACAGGTAAGTGCTGCATTTTACAGTAGAAACCACTTGCAGTTACGTGCACGGTGATTCCACAGATCCCAAACCTGATCAAGTATCTGCCTGTTAGGCAGAAGAGATGTGAATCTCTAACACAATATAAGACATTACAAAATACCACAGAGACCTGGGCGTATCATAATCCCCACTGAGGTGAAGGAACTTGTTTGCATGAGGTGGGGAAACAGCTACCAAGCTCATGCATCAGTGCAGTGGAGCTGCTTTGCCAAACATGAATTTGTTCTGAATCTCAGTATTAGTTTCAGCAATATGAGATATTTCTAAGAGCCGTTTTCTTCCCTTGCATGGAAGAATGGAATGGAAAGGAAACGGAGTTAGGAAACCAAGAAAGTACTACTCCTAGTCTGGAAGGCAAATAGGTGAAATGTTCACAAGTCCTTTCATAACAACAGGGTTTTTAAAGAATTCTTTTCCTAACAGAATTAGTGATTTCTATTACTGCAGAACAGAAATTCTTCATAAGATAGGCCAGAAAATAACCATGGTAGGAGAAAAAAAAAATACTAAAAATATTTCCTTCTGCAGTATCAAAATATGAAGATGGTGGTGTTTGGTCCCTTCCCAGACATCTGTACCAAGAAATAATACAAATTAATGCAGTATCTGATAAATCTCAAGATGCTGTAGATTAGGGGTGAACACCCCCCCAACCCTGATCACTGCACAAAATTCATCACCTACTCCTCCTAAAAGAGTTTTCAGTATGAGAGCTCCATTTCAGCACTTCAAGTTGATAACAAATAGAGTAAATTAGAGCTTTTAGAGGAGTATTATTAATGTCCTGAATGAAAAATGAGCTTTCCCCACTGTCACTACATTCACCTCTGAAGAAAGTTCTTGTCATTCTAAAATAATGGAAGGCACAATCACCCACTTTCTTCACGGCTGAAACAACGAACCTCCCAAACTCCTATAGCTGCTTTCTGCCAAGAAAAGTCTCAACACGTGGAAAGAAAAGTAATGACAAAAATTTTCTAAGCACATCAAACTAGAGAATAATGCAGCAGATACAGGTATTAATCTCTCCCAAGAAAGCAGGATCTGCCTATGCTGGCTGAGCCATGTAGCCCCAGTATTTGAAAGTTTAAGAAATACAAGGCACCTTAAAACTCCAGTGCACTATTTAAAGGCACTGCCTCCTTCTACCTTAGCAGGGGTATTTTAATTCTCCCCCTCTTTTCCAGCAGGCAATCTGCTACCATTTCATTTCTAGAGCTTACCTCTTCTTATTTCGTTGGCATAGGACAGCGCCAGCCAGAGAAGGAAAAGGCTGGCACCTCTTAGCCCCATGGTGGCTAAGGTGGGTGAGCTGTGAACTCCACTAAACCTTTTCTCTTTATATAATATCCCCCGACGCAATTGATTCTGTCACAGAGGAGGAGATACAAAGGGAGGAGGGAAAGAGGAGGGGTGAAAAAATAGGCGTGATATTTACAGAAGATAAGGAGTAAACAGGCAGGTATTTTTGACCATAAATGAAGGAATTCAGTATACAGGAAACGGTATAATATTGATTCAGTAATCATGTAATTTTTTATTGCTCTATTTCGTCTACAGGATGCTATGCTTTTAAATCCTTCACATGGTCACGCCAAGTTTAACCTTCAGTAACTCCTACAACAAATAGTGAATTTTGGAGTGGCTGAACAAAGAAATCCCTTGAAGGAAGTTTAGGATGAGAGATCTTCAGACAATGGTTTCAAAGTCAAAGGATTTTTCATTTTTCACCGTCACATAGAATGATTTCGGCAGAAATTAAACGATGCTTGTGAAGCTCCTTCTAGACAACAGTAAGCCTTACAAATAAAAATGTTATACAATACATCGTAAAATTATTTTGCAAGCAATAGTCAAATTCCTTTCATTCACAAAGCTCTGGGGAGCATCTTCAACAAGATACAACCTAATGCTGCATATTGCGTCCAAAACATGATGGAGATGGGGGGACAAGGTAAGTTCAAGGAACTCACAGCAAAAGAGATGCTCTATCAAACACTGTCACAGTGCAACAGAAAGTCCATCAAAAAGGTTGTAGAAACTCTCATGACACGGTAAGCTTTGGGAGGAAAAAAAAAAGGAAAAAAGGAAAAAGGGAAAATCATTACTGTTCAGACTGAATAAACAATTATTTTCAGACAGAATCTGCCTAAAAGCTCGTTGCTTACCTTCTATACGAATGATAAATTTAGTCTACTGTCCCACATCACATCCTACAAAAGCTACAGGGTCAGCTTTGCTTTGTGCAGAGAAAGATGAAGAAGGTCCTTGGGAGAAGAAGAAAGCAGAAAACAGAACCAGGAATGAGTTCAGAATGCTGCTGCTTCAGAAATACCCCATCTCCACATGCACTGTGTTTTACTCTGAAAAATTCCTTTGAGCAGGTGTTTCTGCAGCTCTTCAGCAGACAAAACGGGCTCCTTGGGGTAAAATACACTTATTTCAACAGATCTTTTAACATGGCTGCTTCGCAGCACTAAAAGGGTTTACTTCTTAAAGCTCCCAGATCAGGCTTTATATATTCTCATCAAAAGTTTCTCAGTGTCTAGAAATCTCTAATCCTCTTAATAGTTCAGTGTTCCTTACTTTCATTGCTCAAATTACAAGTAGAACTTTTATATTTTCTAAAACACGAAGGGAACTCCCCGCTTAGCCCTTCTGGCTGCTCTAGTCAACCAGAAACACCCTTTTGTTGTGAAGGCAGGGTCTTTAGCTGTTGTTTTCTTTCATTTGCTATTTTTATCTCAAATATAGCTTAGCCTCAACTCGAACATCTTCCTGTTTTCTCTCACTACATCTCAAAATGCTTTAGACTTCCTGCTTTTCCCATTTGAGGATACAGATTTGGCACTTCTCTCACCCTTTCATGGGCTATCATTCACTCAACGCTCATGACTGAAGTGGTTGCCCTTTTCTCCGTTGGGAGTCGATCACTAGGAAGATACAGAACTGATTTTTCTTTTTGGAAAGTAAAAATAAAACCAGCAATAACTAGTTAGAACAAACCACTTAGAGAAAAAAAGAAGGAACACTATCTACAGAGATCTTTTCCTGACAGTTGCTTTAGCAGGTCTAATGCCTTATGATACCACAAAGGCACCTCCAGTCTTGGAATTTTCTGTCTTTTATGCCACCAAAACTCTTCATTGAGAAATGTTTCCTTAAAATACTTAGGAGATTCACGAAGGACTTTGTTTTAAGCTTTTCTTTTCCTCTGTTTTTCCACCCAGTCTCCTGTCTAGAACTGCTATTGTCCCAGAAAATAAAAAAAAAGAGTCTCCATGACTTAATTCAGATACAATCTTTGCAAACTGTAACAGCAACTCCACACACACAGCAGAGCTGACCCCTTTTTAGATTCCATTGGCTGTGTGTGATCACAGGTGTAAGTTGGAAACGTGCATATTTCCCATTCAGGTTTCTTTGCCATGAAACTTCTAGACCTGGAACCAGCCTCATGCGTTTGCTGGGACTGCGGAAGGTAACCACCCTTTACCCTCAGTTCAATATGTGGGTGGTTTTCTGCTATGCAGGTGAGAATTGCTCCTTTCTTCGGGCGATATGGACAGGTCTCACCCCTTGAAGAGCTGCTCTTAGCCAAGCACCAGTAAATTTTAGCGAATGGTTTTCTCTGCTCCAGCTCTGGCCTGTCTGTACAGGGAACATGATTCTTTCTTGGGCTATAAAGTTAAAATGGGACTATTTTCCTTCTCCAGCCTTTTCTTCTCAGAGTGACCAACAACTTCTTATTGTTCCTTTTTCTGACATACAGGAAGCTGTGGCTCACTGCGCCATCCCAAACTGGAGAAGAAGAGAAAGCAGCATGCCTTTGAGCATTGAAACCACTCTTACAGAATTTGCACCCAAGTTTCCATGGCTGTCCTGATCTGAGGTGAAGCAAGTACAGATGCTTATCTTCCCAATTCAGAAGTATTTGCACTTTTGCTAGCGTTAGAAACTATCCTAAGCTATACCATCTCTGTTTCCTTATTGCCAGAAGGGCAATGATGCTGTCTACCAGCTGCTTTATATGCTTTTCAGAAATAATCAGTCTCCGAGGTAGACATAGCCTGTCTGATTTCATCCTCAGCTACCTTGCAGTTTATTGGATTGCACATTTCAGTCTTGAAGCATTACTGTTAATGCACAGACAACTCTGCATCCATACATATGCATTAATTTATTTATAAATTAATAATAAATTGCCTGCCAACCTGAAGTAATCAATCCATTTTGGAACAAAGCTCATGCTGCTTTAGCATTAACATCTTTGCTTGAAGCTTATGTGAGTTCTCTACATCTGAGCTGACCTGTTTGTGAAACTTCATGCCATTCCTTGGTTCTGGTCATCTTCATCAGAAGTCATGTCCCTGTTTCCAATACCAAGTGTTCATTTGTCCTAAACACTACTGATACTTCCTTTAATTTGGCATGCCTCTCAATCCTCTCCCAGCAGGGACACTACAGCTGAGAACATTGAGCCCCAGCTGGGTAAAAGCTATCGCTGTGCGAGTGGCACCACCAGAACAAGGGATGAGAAGGAATGTTTTCATACTCTGGTGCCTCTGCTGAGTGGGACCCTAAGCATGACCTGCAGAGATAGTTTTTAAAAATTCCCAGAGTCCATGAGTAGAAATACAAATCCCCATAATCTTTCACGCTATGCCCGACCTAGGGGCCCCAAGAGCAGGCAATGCTCAAATGTAAAGGTTTTTTTTTTTTAAAGTTGATTGCATGGTGATAGTGTTTGTTATAAGAAGCAGATGCAGAAGGAGAGATTAAAAATGTGTTTTGAGTCATAGCTGGGGCAATGCACTCAGTGTTCCCCTACCCTTAACATTTTATGAGACTATTTCTGATCATTCCATCAGCACAGCTAACTTGTAATGTTCATATTAATTACAGTGTAAATTTATCTTGCAGTATACTTTCTGCTAAAAAGAGAATGTACACAGAAGATTATCTTCATTCCAACTCACACTGCCAAAGAAAATGGCCTATAGGGAAAATTTCCATTGCTTTAAAGACAAAATCAAGCAGAGATCCGGTAGGCTTACTGTTTTAGGAAGAATAAATAACTTTTCAAGGATTTGGGCTCTATTTGTTAGCATAGAGGAGATCTCACTGCAGTTTTGTCACAGCAATCCCAGGTGATCACTGGACTCATACCTCAAAGCACAGCTACACCTTGCGACTGAAATCTTTTCCATATCTGCTTTTGTATTCCCGACTTGCTGCTGATCACAGGCTGTCAACAGGCTGAACAACGCAGGAAAGAGCGTTAAAGCCACGACACAGATGGACTGGGGATGCATTTCCTTTGGATATGTATGCTGTCAACTGATAAACCTAAAGCTATCAACACAACAGGAGCCAGTGTTTATATGGATGTAAAACTGGGATAAAATTACCAAAATTACTAATTTATGAGTTTTAAGTTATTAAAGAATTAGAAGCAGGTGGCAAAACCATGGCTATAGCCAATTTATTGGCTCTCAGACTTTCTAATATTGAGTCACTAGTCGCTATTTTTACGAGAAGAGCTTTCATACACAGAATGTCCATTTAAACGTATTCAACAGGCAAGCTTTGATTGAAGGAAATGTTACAAAAGCCCACCTACTTTTGACTGATCTTACGTCCCTTCTGAAACAGCCTAATATCCCATAATTAACGATCCGATCATTTTACCCTAAGATATTCAATTTCTGAGCGGACTAATCTCAGCTCTCCCACTCATTTCAGCGCTGTGACCTTGAGCGAGTCTTTGGGCTACGTGCATTCTTTTTTACTCACACAAATACAATAGTGTAAGGTATCCGCTGATGCTAGCTGGAGTATAACATTCTCATATGCCCTTCCTTAAGTGGTTTGGCATAGAAATTTTAAGATTAGCATCCATTTCTACTCATAATACTTCCTTTTTGTCACTATCTTATACTCTGAGGCTAAGGTTGCAAAACATTTCTTTCTCTACCAGTTAAGTACAAGCGGAGATAAACATGTGACACACAATCACAGGTGATTAGGAATGGACTTAGCAAGTAGTAACTTCCAACTAGTCAACTTTCCTACTAACACTTACCTTCTAGAAGAGGTATGCCTGAGAAAAGCCTCAGCACAACAGCTTCTATAGCAATGCACATGGCAAAACAGTTGACAATTTAAAAAGAGATGAGAACAGTTCTCCTTTCAATATTAAAAACAAAGATTAGAACAGTTCTCCTCTGCTCAGGTATCTACAGGATTTACTACAGGGAGATGGGCAGAGCCAAGAAGAGATGCCAAAGATTTCCTTCTGTCTAGCAACTTTACTCCAGTGGAGTGGGATTTTCCAGATCTTTTCTTTTCTCTCTAGAAAACACTGGGAAAAAAAATACTGGCAAAATGTACTTTTTTTTCCTGTCCTCTGAAGGTTTTTCTCTGAAAATACAGCTCACTAAGAATCTGGGAAACATTCTAGGCGAATCTTGTGCATCTAATCCTGTGTTCTCTCAATGGAGTTCACGTATCAAGGAGACGTTAGAGAGAGTTCCGCTAAGAAACAAAGCGAGCACGCTTGCTTTAATTGTAATTTTCCTCTACTAATATTTTCCACTATCTCCTCGTCTCAAAATTCCTATTGGCACTGATGGCAGAACTGAAGGAAATTTGTATTTATGTAATATTTTCAGGTGCCACATGGGCAATCAGACTCACCTTAGCGCCACAAACAAAACCAGTGAGCAAACCCTCCAACTCTTACCTTCCTTTTTGCAGCAGTATATGGATATTGCCTCCTAGTCAACATTTGCTCTGAGTCATTTTATAGCTTTCAAACCCAGCATTTTTGAATGACTCTCCAATCACGGAATATCTGTTTAATACAGTATATTCTCTTATTTTATGAAATGTCCAGTCTGGTCAATTGGCTGATAAATTAAACTTTTCTCATCTTGCTCAGCTTTTGATGGAATGGCTTACCTAATGGTGTGTAGTCAACGCTTCTACTGACCCAGCAGAATATCATAAATTTAAGATTTAATATCAAATAGCTGAGCTAAACACCATTCTGAGCCATGGAGTACCTATGGTGGTAGATCCACAGAACGCTATGGAAACGTGAGTTCATTTGCATGAACATTTAGCTAAGAATCTTTGGTTTTCCTCCACCAAATATTACAATCCTGCTGGTACAATTTACTACGCTTGCCATAGTTATTGTAAACTTGAACTTTCTGTTATGTAAATAAGAAGCTACGTAATTAATAGTGCCTTCTGTGTAGTGAGAGGGAAAAGCTACGTCAAATGCCAGAACATATCTGACTCACATCCAAGTCTTCCAGCTGCCATGCGCATTTTCTAAGAACGTTACTTTATAATTAACTTTTGAATCATCAAAAAGACAACATTGTCAATACAGAGCACTGTATCACAGCAACACTGTCAGTGTAACAGTGTATGTTGAAGAACACTTGGAGAGCTGCTACCTTCCACACAGTTGTCACGGGACAGTAAAGGAGAGGGAAGGATGAATTAGAAAACCTGAGAGGTATTTCCCTTCACATGCTTCCACAGTATTTTGCACTGTTTGCCTTTATTTTCCATCCATTTACAAAATTTGAGTCTGATCACTCATTAAGGTGCCTCTGAAAAGTGGAAAAAAATAGAGAAGAAAACAAGGAGGAAGACCAAAAAATACTTCTGAGCATTCCTTAATGCTCTTAATTCTCTGTTACTGCTATTTTAAGTGCCAATTCTCAGAAGCAGATCATCTGCACTATAAAATCCCAGCAGTGAGGACAGTCCAGGCCATCCAATGATGTACTGCATCTGCCAGGACTCCTTACACTCCAATTTTGGAAGGGTTGGATAAAAAACAATTTGGAAAAACGTCGGACTAAAGGTAATTGATGTCCAGAAGAACTGTCTCCCACAGTATCAGAACATCTCACAGTTTTGATGCATGTCTCCACAAAACTCCTGTCCAAGTATTCACAACTGCAGCATTCAACATGCATCCAGATGTACAGAACCATGGAAGCACTCAGGCAACATACAGCAAGGGCTCCACATGAGATGTACACATCCAGCATTCTGCCTGAGGAGATGCCTGGACCAGGCAGGAGGAAAATCACAGAGTATGTCTAAACTAACTCTTTTCTGTGGATCATGACTAACTTTCATAGACAATTCTCTCCACAAACATGGGTGCTTCGTGTCTTTCAAAAACCAGAGCCTTTTCTCAAAAGGATGCCATAGAGGATCCTTCTCATTCTACAGCTCACCCAGTACTCATTTAGGTATGTCAGCCCTCACTGAATCTGTCCTGGGGACTCATATTCACACCTCCGGTGAGAACGTAGTTGGACTAGATGATTATTGAAAGTTCCTTCCAACGGAACAGTTGTAATACCTGAATCTCTGGGTTCCCAGGCTCCTTCCTCCTTTTGAAACTCTCCAGCTTTGTTTCCTTGTTCCAAAGACAAGGAAAGCAGGAGTGAGCACGACTCCACAGAGCAAAGTTGGAGGGACCTGCTGATGAGAAGAAGGAGGACACGGTCTCAGTTAATCCAAACATCTGATGTAAAATATAGCTCAGGTTTTGGGACTAGAAACTTTGGTATGGATATAAGCCCAAATTACCCAAGGACATTAACAAAGATGTTTCTCAGTTCATGCAAAGAGAAAAATTTAAAAAACAAAGTTAAATTCTTATACTGACTTGGACAGTAAGTCTTCACTGAACACACCGCAGCGGGACGTCGCTGATGTGTAAGAGCAGGCAGAACATGGAGAACAGAGCAAAATCATCTTTCTCTGACCAGACTGAAGAACAGTTATTTTTCCAGCAATGCTTCCATATCTTAGAAACATTATAGAGAAAAAGTATTTCCTAAGAGCTCTGTAAGAGATGTTTGTCGTAAGCAAATAGCGTAATAAAAAGGCTACATCAAAAGCAGGCCCAGAAGATAAGTGATAACATCTTCTCTGTACTTTCCCAAGACAGAGACCAGAGTCAAGTTTCCAGTTCAGAACAGCACTCCACCAACACAGCGTTCGGGGTTGCTCTCATCAGGCAAACCTGAAATGAGATAAGAAGATTCTTTACTCTGCTGCTGTGGTGGGTTAACGCTGGCTGGCTGTGAACCCTCACCCTGCAGCTCTCTCACTGCCCCTCCTCAACAGGACCTTTCTTCCTCCCACCTCTCTCTCACTACTACACAGCATTTTATACTTTAAAAAAAGATATTTCCCTGTATATTTCCTCAGCTCGGCTGCGAGACCCAGCTGTGAACAGGGGTGGATCTGCCAGAGCTGCCTGGAACCAGCTGGAACCTCTCCCTGCTCCCAAAATCTTGCCAAGTAAACCCAATACACCTGTACACAAATGACGACACAAACATCTCTTTACCACCTCAGAGAGCCACGTCTTTAGAGAAATGGGATTTTTCTAGTATTTTAGAGCAGACGGAACATGTTTGTCTATAAACAGTGCAATGACTCTACAGGTATCGGATCCAAGTAGTAGCCCTGAGGACACTGTTCTTCTGTACATCATCTATCATTCAAGAAAGTTGTTTTAAACAACAAAAATGGTTAAAAAATAGTCTAACGCAAATTTATTATAAAGTACGCAAGGTAACTTAGGGTATTATGGAAATAGAATGAGACAGGCACTAAAAAGAAGACTCTAAAAGAAGACTATTATAATAAACCAAAATTATAACTACATTATATATAAATATATATATATATAAATTTATTATAATAAACCAAAATTAGGCATCCTCTGAAAAATTATTTTCTGGTAATGTTACATGCATTTGGGGGTACTCATTTCCTTTTCTTTGCAAGAAATTTATGAAAATACAAATATGTCAAAGAAATCATCTTTCATCTCTTGCCCTAAACCCTTTATTTTCATTTCTCAACACAGGAATCTTTTCAGAATGGGTCATCCAAATCAAAGCAAAAAACCCCCTGGATTGAATGAGGGTGTATGAGATTTTAACTTGCTACTAACCATGCAGAGGACAATATTGAGTAGACACAAAATGATACCAAATGCAGAATATGAGCAGATTAAATATACAGATTACAAAACATGGGTTATGTGGGTTTCAACCACTTTGTAGGTGTTGTAAGAAAAACTTCTTCTTTTGATGAAACCACCACTTCTCCTGTGGTGACCCTGTACTTGCCAGGACTTTCTCATGCAAGCTAGAACATGGAACACAGCCAAAATAAACTGCAAATAGAAAAAAAAAATCCAAACATTTTTAACCAAGGGGAATTCAGTAAACTTAGAACGATTCACCTCATCCCAAACTGGGATGCACAGATGAGATTTGCACGGAGTGTGTGTGCAGGCAGTAATTCTGAACTAACAGAATTTGGTTTTATGAAGCTAAACAGTGTTTGGATAATCCTGGATGTTATCTTGACTCCTGTTATATAGATAATGTTAAAATAAGCCAGTAAATAGAGCACACCTGAACGAACTTGGGAGTGATTGATGCTTAACTTATGGCATTTACCTTCGTAACAAGCTCTCTAATTGACTAAGGTGTATCCTCTGTGTCATTCCTGAGAAACTACCATACCATCGGGGAACTCCCACTTCACAAAGGAAATTTAAAAAATATACAAGGAGTCTGATGTGAACAGAAGATTACTGTACACTACTGAGTCACCGAGCCTGAGCTGGCTCAGAGCACGTGCACTGTCTGCGGGAGTCTTAGGAAAAAGCTTTCTGACTTGATTAGCTGGAAGAGAATGAAACAGAGACAAGGATACAGAGTGAAAATGAAAACAAGAGAAGATTTGAGTTTCTAACTTTCTACAGGTATTTGCATTCAATCTCAGACAGGGATGTCAGAATAACAACTGCCTATTGTCATTTGGATAGAAGAATGCACTGGATTTTAGTTCCTTCGTATCTTTAATTGCCACCAGTCACCTCCTCATTCCCTCTGACCTCATGTAGTAATCAAATGCAGCTCACAAAAAGCTACTTCACATCTGAAACAGCTTCAGTACAAAAACCACTAAACAGATATGAAAATAGCCACTTGGCTTGTTTGATCACAGCACGTTCCACATTCATGGATGACCTCTGCAACGGTATCCGTGGTCAGGTCCATCCCTCGATCTCGAGCCCATCTATATGTTACATCCCCTCCTTAATGACCCCAAGGTCTCAAGGGCCTGCTGGGCTATAAATAATTCACCCTTGAAGAGGTACCTTTCCCTTAGCTTGACCAGAGTTGCCTCCAGAGGCCGAGGGCTTGAGCCTGCTTTCGAGTCGCCTTGTCAATGCCTGCTTCCCTAGACAAGGATCCCAGCTGCTTGGCCTCTTTCCCCTCTAGTTCCAAACCACCAGCTCCACCATCCCAGCATCGGAGCAGCCAGGTGATAATCTGCATGCCTGGAAGACGGCTGAAATCCTTCCAGTATCTCGCAGCTCACTCAGGGATAGGAATCAGGCAATCAACTCTGGCTCTTCCTCCTGTTCTCACGATGGCCCTTGGTTCATCTTCATCCCTCATTATGCAAACTGGTTTCTTTGTGTATTTCTTTTTCTGTACAGGGGCGACTGATACTGACACAGGCTGGTTCTCTGGCTCAGCCACACTATCAGTTGGTTTGTTTTCAGGTTCAGAGACCTCCTCCCCTTGAGGGCACTGGATAGTGCTGAGCAGGACACGGTAGGCACGGGCAAGTCCCCAACACACTGCAGTGATTTGTGTCTCCCGGGAGTTGCCGGGTTGACAACACGCCTTTTCCAACTGCTTTACTAGTTTATCAGGGCTCTACGC
>VZZY01014904.1:0-33312 GCA_013400335.1 Eurystomus gularis
GTCCACCGGTACCCCCAAGTCGTCCTTCTCCAGAAGGCTGCTCTCAACCCATTCATCCCCCAGTCTGTACTGATACTGGGGATTGCCCCAGCCCAGACGCAGAACCCTGCACTTGACCTTGTTGATCTTCTTGGGGTTAGCACAGGCCCAGTCCTCCAGCCTGCAGAGGATGTCTGTCTGGATGGCACCCTGTCCCTCTCATCAGTGAACCGCACCACTGAGCATGGTGTCATCTGCAAACTTGCTGAGGGTGCACTCAGTGCCACTATGTCATTAATGAAGATATTAAATAGTACTGGTTCTAGTATGAACCCTTAGGGACACCACACCATTGGTTACTGGTTTCCACTTGAACACTGAGCCATTGACTGCAACTCTTCAGGCACCACCACCCATCAGCTTCTTTATTCATCTAACAGTCCATCTATCAAATCCGTATCTCCAATTTAGAGATAAAGATGTTGTGGAGGACCATCTCAAAGGCCTGACAAGAAGTACAGATAGCTGACATCCATAGCCCCTCCCTTGTCCACTGATGCAGTCACTCCATCATAGGAGACCACTAGATTAGTCAGCCACAATGTTACAATGCTGGCGGTCTATCCTCAGCTCTCTGCCTTCTATATATTTCAACATGTCTTCCAGGAGGTTGGGCTCCATGGTCTTACTGGGCACAGAGAGGCAGCTGTTTCATACTTCTTAGTATGTTGCAAGAAAAAAGTGAATGCTCTGTAAAATGAAAGGCTCACAGAAATGATCAAATCTCTGAGGAAATCTGACGGCACACAATACTGTGTGTTAACCATGTGTCTTAACTGTGGAAGAGGAAGAAGCTAGCTGGTGCGGACTGCTAAAAATCCTCATCTCTGTGAGAGAAAAACTGAAATTGGTCTTGACTGCTTGTGCAAAGATAATGAGTCAGAATTGTGAAGATTGAACGGTGTCTTGAAAATTATATTCTAATGTTCTGGTCCTATCTGTCTATAGCCTAAAAGAAGTAAAATTTGGGACAAGCAGATTTGCTTGCAATTTCTGGTTTCAGGGAGGACTGAAGCAATTACTGGAGTTCGTTCCAATTCCCTGACTGCTGGAGCCAACCCTGTAGATGTGGGTTGGTAAGTGTAACAGCTGAAGCCATTTCAAGTTTATTTTCCTAGAGGCAGCAACTCCTCTGTGTAATCTTTCAATCAGATGCTACCCTACTGTACTAATGCTCGTGATGTGCACATGCCTAGATGGATGGGTCAGAAACAGAGCAACAATTATTACTAAAGGCTCCAATTCTCTCCTGCTACTCGTCCTGGAAGCTATTCATTTATACAGACTGGGGACAATATGTGTAAATCCTGTCTAGATCACAGATATGTTTCACAGAAATCAAAACTTTTCCAGCCAGAGGAGATTAAAAAGTCCTATCAATGCTTTCTACTCTGCTCTAAATCTGATTTTTTTTTCCATTTTATTTATTATTAAAATTTCATCTCCTATGGGAGAGCCATCTGAAAAAGAGCACCTTTTTCCTTCTCTTAACCATGCCTACAGGTGTTTCCATGACAAAAGACAACTGATAAGCATGGCAGAAAGAGGGAAGGTGTCCAGTGTTCAATGTATCTGATTATGCTTCAGCCATGTTTCTCTAGTCAGTACTCTTTGGAATTCCCTGACAACCCCAATCTCAGAACTGACTAATTTTGCCTTTTTGGTAATTTTAAATTAACTCCCATGTCTTCAGTACTGTTTTATGAAGGGAATAAGAATCCCACCCATGGAAAGGCTAGTATTAGTGATCCAGATCCATAGCAGGAGTGTGTTTTGAGGAGAAAGCAAGGTCCTGCTGCACTGTCAGCCTCCATCACCAGCAGTGGCTGGCCCTGTGGCAGCAACAGAAGAACTGAATGAGTATCATCTGTGGTGTTGGAGAGCAGATGAGGATGGCAAAGTCTCCTCTTGTAAGGCGGTGATGTTTATTTGTAATAATATTCTCAGCATACACTCTTGAGAGAAAACAGCATTTCAGTGAGATACTCTTTTTTCATTTTTTTTAAGCAAGACGAAAGCTTCACCAAAAAGACATGCAAGAGCAACTTTCAAAGGGCTGAAACTGTCTGAAACAGAATTGTTGCCATCTTCACACAAATGATCTACAGCAGACAGTTCCTACCTTCAGCCTTGACACTAACTAAAAACATATGCATTGTGATACTGTGCAGTGCAGTGCGCAACACAGCTGGCAAAAATAACGTGGTCACTTTTTAGCCAAGTGTGCTGAAGGCCACATGGTTCTGTTGTAAGGATTTTGGATATTCCTCATTTTCCAAAAGGTCCACTCCATTTTTAGGAAGAACTTTTCTCCTCCCTTTGGCCAGAAAAGACACTGCTAATTATAGAGAACCTATCCTTTCCTATGTGGTTGATGTCCTGTGAAGAGCAACTTCAATAACTTAAAATAACTGGGGTTATTTTTAACAGCTTAGTTGGATCTAGTTGAGTTCTTTATTTAGTACATGTGTATTAGCACCTTAAAGTGCCTTTCTTTGGAGTGATCCTAACTGTAGGAGGACTCTTCTGTGCTTACTTATGCACTTGGTCATGGTGAATTTGTGCCCAAGTACAAATTCCATCAAATTCAGTGGGCTGTAAGTGGTTGAATGCCACCTCAAAACAGAATGTTCTTCCAGTTTGAGATCTCAGTGACTACATATGCTCAATGTAGGTGGATATTGAACATCCACAGTCACAGGGAAATCTCAATAAGAAATCTGGTAAGCATTTGGTAAACAATGATACTTATTCCAAAGACAGTATGCTTCACCGCGTTATTCTGTCTATAGGAATCTCAAGAATTAAAGACCCACTGAACCTGAAAACCCGTGACTGCCATTGCACTGGGGGCAAGCTGACTGCTAGCTTGTAAGGATATTGTGTGTAGTGGCTCTTTGCAGCTGTACAATAGCAGAGCTCTGACTCCAACAGCAGGAGAGCTAGTGATGAGTATCCTTGCAAGCTCGTCAGAATAAACACAGCATCCTCTAATTCCTAATTTGATACATATACTACGTAAGAATAAGTTCACCACAAGGTTTATAATTTCTGTCCTGACTCCTTTGGCTACTAACAAATTATTTCCCAGATATTGAAATAATGACTTTATAGACATTTTCTCTGAAACAAATGTGTTAATGAGAAAGGCCTTCCCATAAAACAAAATTACCTTTGCCTGGTCCATATAGGTAACTTCTCTGTTCAGCAGCTTCCACAACAGACTCCAATGGGGCACAAGTTATTGCTGACTTTCAGCTGAACTCCCTGTGCAGGGACAGATGGCATTAATATGAATAGGAACTGAATTAACACTCAGCTACTGCTACCTCCCTAGCACAAGCAGTGAAAACAGGACACCATTTTAATTGGGAGATTTCACATAAATATTTAGGTTAGATAGAGATGAAAATAGAGCATTATTTATGGATGGTTCTTAGCATCCCAGCTGTTTCTGCAGCTGACTTCCTCACAAAATAGATCAAAGAACAGTAGTAAGACAAAAGTATTTTTAAAGTATTAATGATGTATTCCTCAGAAATCATGTGGGACATTGCTAACACTGTTTGCCAGGTGTTCATGATGTTAGCTAGCAGGCTGAGTTCTGTTTGCATCTTCTGTTCTTCCAGGATCTGGGTGAGCAAATAGCTTAAACATCTGCTTAAGCCAGCAAGGCAATTCCGTTTATGGTATCATCTACTTGAAGGCGAAGGTCTTTGTTCAATGGCTTTACAAAAAAGGCTCCCTTTAGTCAAAAATTTAAAAAGAGGTACACGCCTCAGTCATGAGCTTCTGAATTAGAGTCAGGGTGGGGGTTACTGCTGATAAAGAGATGACAGTGGCCACCACAGAAGGGTTAGTCCACAATGCTCTGCATTAAGTGCAGGTTGGGGGACTTAACAGCAGGAGCAAAAGATGTGTCTCAAAAGTGCTCTTACAGAGTATGAAAGGAAAAGCTGGTTTCTGTTTTCTTTGCCAGTTCCTGCACAGGGCCAGATTTGTTGTGCTCACATTTCTCTACTCATGTTACCTCAAGAGATCCTAAACTGTTTTTTTTATCCATACCAGAAACTTAGTGCTGGGTTGATAAAAAGCAGGTGTGGTAAAGAGGGCATGTTTCAAGTACTTGGAAGTCCAGAGGCATTGATCTGGAGTGATTGTTTTAATTATGGTAGGCATGCATGGCTCTCATTAATCCAAACAAGTAATGACATTGTGGGGGGGAGACCTCTAAGTTTCAAAAATCTGAGATTTGCATTTAGGAAATTGCTATGTACATTTCAAGAAATGTTAAGTGCACAGAGGAAGAAACATTTTAAAGTCTTGGATTTTTAAAAGCTGCACAGTACTGCTCTCTGTGTTCCTGTCAGCCTTGATAAATGTTCAGCTTTGGTGGGAACAGAGCTAGGTGAATGAAATTGATTATTCTTTTTTCCTTTCCAAACCATCACATGTTATTTCTTCCAGTGCTTTACCACTATGTAGCTAGAGTAATTTCAAAAGGGAGGCTTCACATCCTCCTTTTATATTTCACATTTCTGGACATTCTGCCTTACAAAGAGTCAAGAACCAATGTCGTGAATCAAAAAGTAAAGGGCAAAAAAAGTGCTCACCATGATCTCAACTTACTCTGGGTCCCATTCCCTGCTCTGACCTGTTCCCATCTGGGATGCGTGCAGGTTGATATATCCTGCTCTCTGTGTCTCTCAGGAGCTGTTCAGGCAGAAAAGTCACAATCCAGCACAGACGCTGCTCTTGACCTTTCTCTTTTGGCTGTTACTAAATGGGCCCTTTGGGGTTAATCAGTGGAGGTGCATCTCATTGCAGTTAAGCATCTGGCCAACCATTTGCTGACGTAAACTCTTTCCCCTTGAGAAGTGTTGGAAAGATGATGTTGCTATCACCCCACTGCTATGTGCCCCGCTCCTGCCACATCCCCCTTACGTATTCAAGGGCACACTTGTGCGAGCAAATGTCATTCACGTAACCCACTGAAATAGGATTGGCCACTGCAGTAATTATTTTCATTTCCCTCATCTCCTTTTCCCCCCTCTCAAATTACCTGGGCTCCTGTCAGCACACCAACTTGTTATTCCCTTTACACTCTGGGCTCGCTGCAGGCAGCAGGAGGTCTCTACCTTCAGCTTCAAGGTCAGTTTAACTACCTACATTGCTTTTCTAGCCTCAAATGGTAGCATTTTGAATACGAGGGTTATTAAAAATGAATTCAAAGCACCACGGGATGTGGTGTAATTTGGTTATAATTTATTAATTCGCATAACTACTTGGTGTAAGAAAGAATGTGTCAGCCCACTATGCAGCTGTTTCAAATGCTGACCCTTACGTAACAGTTTAAGTAAGGGGAAAAATAAGTCCCTTTGCAAATGTGTTGCACATTCAGGGAAAACATCTGTAATTCTGTACGTTTCTTCTGATTTTGATTGTAGCTTTTTGCACCATGGAGATGAGGGTTTTATACTGTAAAATAGTGTTGGATTGATTCAGAAGGTCAAGCACTCTCTGCACATTGGCTGGGCTTTCTGAATCCCACCAGGTCGGGTCTGACGTTCAGCTGATAGAAATTAAAAATCATGTTGTTATTAAGGGGTAGTTGCTAAGGGGTAGTCACCTGATCTATGAAGAGTCACAGTATTTTCCATGTCTTCTCCATTCATATGAATCTAGTCATACATTCATAGCTTAGATCTATTTTTTTTCCAAATTACTAGATTTTTATAACCATTCACTGACCTCTGGCATTATAAGAAGAAAGAAACTGGAATTTGGTTGATTTTTTTTAGAGATATTCCATGCTGTGATTAAGGCATAGTTAGAATGTTGTCTGCACTGGCACTGTTTCTGCACTCCAGAGACTGCATCTCAAACCCAGACTAGTAAAAAAGGTTTGAATCTTGTTTAAGGTGAGCTATGAGAAGCCAAAAAAAGATGCCAATATTGCTTTATTTATTTGATGTTTTAATTTATATCTTATCCCCCGAACCTGTAGAGTGAGACAGCAAACCAAGAGCAATGTAAACTGTTTTCTGGGCATTTAAAAATGGTCTCTCATGCATGTGGGCACTTGTGACATTTATTGCCATGTTTCTAAGGTGCCAGCTACTTCCATAGATGGGCAGAGAAAGCTTTCCACTGGCATTTGTAGGCCTTAGCTCAAGCTAAGGGTGACTCAAAGGAATTTCTTCTCAAATATAAAAGACCATCCTCCCTCCAGCACATGAAAGTTCAGCTCACTGCAGTGATACCGTTAGCTAAATGCCTTAAGAGTTTAAGATGTGCATATACATTACCTGCGATTATGAGCCCGTGTGAACTTTAGCTATGACTCTGCCATTCCTCTAAAATGTCACTCAGGATCACATGGTTTGTCAATTAATACCACCCATGACATGGGTCAAATATTTAATCTAGTTCTATTTCTAGAAATGTCACTGTAACCCTTGTACCTTCCTTCCCTCCTTGGCTAAAAGCACATGTGCTGCCTAGTGTGAAATACGGGATACCTGTATCAAAATACATTAGGAGAAAAACGGAGCTGAGAACTTCCTGTTTAAAAGAAGTTCAAGATATTAAAGAATTATTAGCAAAAGCATTAATTTTTTATATTAGAAATAGCAGTAAAGTTTGCAAGGTCCTTAAAGAGTAAAGAGGTGGTTTGTACATTTCTGAAGATTTCCTCTCTGACGTTCCCAGGGAGGGATGCAGCAGCTTCACTTGTGTGCACATCACGGCTGAGGCAGTCCCAGCACAGTGGCAACTGTGAATCAAATGTCCTGGAGATCCTCTGCAGCCTCTGGCCAGCAGGGACTTTCGCTCTGTCAGGGTTTTCTTAAGTGTTGATTTAAAAGAAGGAGCTTTTAATGTTGCTGAGGAACCTGCTGTACATAAGCCATGTTTCTTCTGCAAAGTACCTCCACCTTTAACAGATGCTTTATACTAGGCATATTGTGAATAAGAGGGGAAAGGGGTTCAAGGCCCTGAAATAGGCATTCTCTCATTTTTTTTCATCCTGGGCTTCAAACTGTGGTTACAAACAGCCCCTCTACCTCAACTGTTACTTGCAGTCCTTTGGGCTGTTTCCCAGCCAGCACCAGATTTGCAGTAGTGACTTCTGGTAGACCTTGCTTCTGGCTTATGTCTCTACTTTCTGTGCATGGTAGGTGATACATATATTAAAATACAGTTTTAAAACCAAAATACACTCCTGGCAGCATACTAATGTCCTAAAGTCTGGTTACAGGTAGCTGAGCATGTTTTGTGGGAGAGCAGAGAGATAAAGACTATGCCCTCTAAGATCATGACCTTTCAGACATGTTTTGATGATTCATTAGCCATAAGTCATCACAGTGTATAGGAATACTGCTTTGGAAAAGGCAGTGCTGATTTGACTCTGAATTTGTTTATCCTTTGTGGTGCTGATGTGGCGAGAGAATGGGGATAATTTTGTTGTGCTATGAAGACACCTTGTTTTAGCTGACACTTAACACTAAGTTCGGTGATTCCACTCTAAGAGCCACTGACCTGTGATCCATGCCTTGCCCTTGGGATGAAGGCATGCATAATCCTTGAGACTTACAAAAGACATCTTAACTAGTCCCCATGAGGCAAAGTCAGTATCCAAAGTATGAGGAGAATGACATAATAAGAGGAAGATGTGCAAGGCAAGATGTCCAACATTTTGTAAAGCTGTCAGATTCAAATACAGGGAGCCATCAAAGTGCTTTGTAGCACACCCTTCCTGGCACTTTACCCACAGAAAACCCACCTGGTGCTGGATACCAGCTGAGATGTATATCTTACTCTTCACCTTCAGCAATTAAAAGATGCCTAGACGCAGGCACTGCTGAAGACCACGTTATCTGCAAAGGAAAGGAAGGCAGCCATGTTGTAAGTGCTGGGTGACAGTAGAGCAGACCAGCCCTGACCATGGTAAGGAGATAAATGACTTGAACAGAACTATTGCATAACAGCCAGCAATCTTGGCACTCACATTAGAGTGAAGATGAGCCAAACCCGAGTGATGCCATGTGCACCAGAAGTAGGCGCACCCTCCCAGTTACAGCATAGGCTGGCACTGCAGTGCTCATGTGGTCTATTTTTTGTATTTCTGCCATCTGCTAAGGGATTTGAGAAGCTCATGCCCTTCTCTCCCTGATACTCCCTGCCTGCCCTTCTTTCCATCAGCCTGCAATAAGGTCAGTGCTGTCCTAATCTGTGGACTTGAGCTAGCACTCCAATTCGTATTTCCCCACTGCAAAATACTACTTCTCATGAATTCGTTTTGTGGTGCTGTGTCTCCTGATGTGTCAGCTTATTCTGCATACAGAATATATACGGTGCTCCAGCTTTGTCATAGCTGTGCACTAGAACAGTTCAGCTTAGATCAATTCTCTGAATATTTATTGTACAATGTACTGAAATTCTCACATCGTCAAATTCATAAGGAAGAAGCTGCCTGACTCTTAATGTGCTTATTAATTACATTTTGGAAAAATAGTCTCATTATATCAGAGTGTTATCTGAGTGACATATTTGAGGTTTCACACCATGAATCCTAAGAACCTCATTAAGGTCTATAAAATAAAATTATTAAGCTTTATACCTCAACAGTGTGTACCTCATACTTTATACCACACCAACTTCTGTGACACTATGATTCTGTGAAAAGTGTTGTGTCCCTTATCATAGAAGTTAGACCTTATCTGGACAAATGAAGAAGAGATGTTCACAGAACTAAAAATCAATGCAGGTTTAAATGCTGTGAATTCTGTCTTATGTGTTACCACAACAAAGCCCAAATTCACATGGCGCACTGAAAGAACTTGAAACTTCTGCAAAGCTGGTGCTGTTAATAAACCACTTAGCAGAGAAAAAAAAAATGTAGAGAAAACCATAAATGATAATTGGAAACTATTTAATAATATTTTATCAGTCCATTCAGAATCCCACAACACAGGGGAAAACTTCTCAGCTTATTTGGAAGCGTTCCAGTCTACAGTGAAAGTGAAAATAACAGTAAAAAAAATGATGGGACTGAGAGAAACTTAAGTTAACCACGTTCCTGCTATTGCAGACAACCCCATCACACGATCTTAATCGGAAGTGTATCTATGTCTGTATTGGATATAGTTCCCTGAGCTCCCCAGGCCATGCTGACGACTGCAACCATCACTCCCCACCCGCAGTCCAGGGAACTGCGTGACTCCCAAAAGGGGCCAGGACTTGGCAGGCAACGACCACAGCGTGAACTTCTAGTGAACCGCTGCAGTCCCAAGGGGCTGCTGCGATATCCAAGTGCAAAAGCTATGTAGTAGATGCTGCTTCCATTTTGGAGACCTGGTAGAACCATCACTTGGAATGACAGGACCATTCTGATATTAGGAGGATGCTAGGGATGAAACAAAATGGAAAGAGTTCAGGGAAGAGCTAAAGAGTGACTAATAAATTTCAAAATACGGTAAAAAAAATGATGGAGAGACATAAGAAGTGCTAGTTATTAGGTAGCTACACGTGGAACAAATAACAGGCAGAAAGTTCTACAATAAACTGATAAAAGTAATAACAAAGACCAGTGATTCAAATTGAAGACAATCAAATGAAGGCCAGAAACAGGATAAAAGTTTTTTGTTGTTTTGTTGTTTTTTTTAACTCAGGTTGATTAAACTTTGGAACTCTTCTATCTTCTCCAGACTATACTCTAGATAGTTTTGAATGCAAGACAGATGCTTTCCTAAAGCAAGTGTTTTCATTGCAGCACATCTGATCAGCATAGGCAAGTGCTAAATTCCTTTTCAAGGGTTAGAACTGATAATCACAGAAGTTTTTCTGATCTTGAAAAATTAATCTTTCCTCTTCCCAGCTGTGCGATGGTAGCACTATAGGCATCCACAAGAAAATGGATCTTCTATCATCATGAGCACATGGGAAGACCCTTAGGAAACCCTACAAAAGAAAAGTGTACACTTTCATTTTTTAGGCTGTGCAGTGGTTAAATTTCCCTGAAAAAAAAGTGAAATCTTTACGGTGGAGGCCTAATGATAGTCTGCAGTGAAACTTGAATCATAGCATGGTATTTCTGGTGAAGTATTCTTGGAAAAACACCTTTAACAACATCTTTGGCTAGGATAATTACATTTCACTGAATCAACAGAGGTGGTGATGGTGCAAACTTATCGTTGGGGTAGGCTGACATTTTCTGTGGGGAAAAAAACAGCTGAACCTGTTAATGATTTGAGGTCAGATTTGACAAATAGCTTTGATGAGAATTTCTTTTAATTTGAGGCCATTCTGTTCAGATTCTTTCAAAATGGATCTTTTTAAAATGTTTGTTTTGAAGCAATGCAATACTTAGAAATCATGCTAATTTTAGAAGGGGAGAGAAAGAAAAACAAAACAAAATTGTCTTGTTTCCTGTCAAACAAAATGTCTTGTTCATGACACACCCTCATGATGTAAAAATTTGTTTGCTGAGCTTGTACACCAGGATTCTGTGCACGTCTATTTGTTCTATTTTGATGGTATACAGTATACTTTTGATTGGACTACCCGTGCAAGGTGTAACACGGACTCAGTTTGTGCTGCAATATTTTGTGCATTCATATTCAGAACTATAGCCCACCCTTGTGGCAAGAGGTGTTTATTGAATTAGGAGTGACATCATTTTGATAAAAAAAGATTACAGTCCTCTCTCCACAGCAGTCCAGATGATGTTTTTCTTCTCATAAGAAATTCTAACTTTCATGTTCCCCTAGACCCTTTGCATTTGACAGTCACAAATGATGGTCCCTGCGATGGCAATGCCACGCTGCAGTCAGAAGGTCCTACCTAAGGAGCAGAAGATCAGGACCGCTGTCATCTCCCAGTTCCTGCAGGCAGCAGCCGTGTGATGCTATGATTGATGCTTGTCAGGTCACCTTCTCAGCAGCGTCATCTTTTCTGCAGGAATGACTGGGTTTAAAAAGCTGAGGCACTTACCGGTAAAGACAAGACACTGAACTTCTGCTTACAGAACTGCAAATTTTGGGGAAGAAAATGTTAGAATGAGGAGTGCTGGGATTCAATTGTAAGAAAAGATATGTAGTTGGACATTAGTTTTTAAAAAAAGACTGTCTTACTCTGATAATTTATTTTTTTTTTAGGTAGATAACCTACTCAGGCTGTGGCGTCTCCAGTGTTGGAGGCTTTTCAGAGCTGTTAGAAAAGCATCTGTCAGGTAAGTAGGGCCTGCCTCAGGGTACGGGGAAAGTCTTCTCTGATCCAACAATGCAAGGATGTCCTGGGAGACAAGGCATGAAGCCACTATAGAAGATAACATTATCAACAAAAAAATTTCTTGTGTTATGGGACTTTATTAAAACTCAAAGACTAAAACAATTTTACGAGCTTAAAATCTGCCTTTGATAAGGTGTCAAAAGTCAGTCATTCTGTCCCAAATGTATAGACCTGTCTAATTTATCAGATTCTGAAAGAATGAGAAAACTGCTGATGCTGCCTGAGCAAGGGAAGAACAGACAATGAAACTGTCAATGCTGAGAGGGTCTCCTTTAGGGATTAAAGCTTGACATTGCACATCCAGTCCAAGGCAAGTATCAGTAAGAGTGAGGTGGGGGTACATTTAGCAGAAAAAGTAAGGTACAATGCCCCTGTATTTCCCAGGGAGAAATGCCTTCACTGTTTGAGTTACCAAGGAAGTCTCTTTGCCTTTTCAAACTGCTTGCTTTTTTTTGGCTCCAGGTTCATCCATCTCTTTTTCCAGGTGGTTTATTTCTCTTTCTGTTCACAGGCTTTGATTTCTGTTACAACCCTATACCTCAGGCACACCGTGTAGTTCAGCCTGAGAGTCAAAGATGCCATGCTTCCCGCAGCCACCCAGGATATTGTTTGCACACCACATTCTGCAGGTTTGCTCTGCTCAGATGCTCTTAGGGTCAGGCGCTCTCTTATCCAGTAGCTGTTGCAAGGGCAAAGCAAAGAATACAAGAAGCACTGAATAAGCAGCTAAACGACCCTTAGCTTTTAACAGCTTCAGCAAGCACAGTTTGTCTCCCAAAGAAATCACAGAGAGCAGCTTCAAGCATCCTTAGAATCACAGAATCAGACACATTCAGGTTGGAAAAGACCTCTAGGATCATCTAGTCCAACCTTCTTCGGACATCCTTCACCCTCTCAGAGTTCCCGTGTGCTTCTCAGCTCCTCCAGAGCAAATTAATACCAAGCACCTAACGAAGCACACACTGTGCTTACCTTCCAGTCTCAGACCACAACATCATGCTCCTCTGGAGAGTCACTTTCTGGCTGGGACATTGTTTCTCTCTGTTTTGCACCCTTGATCATTGGACAAGGCTTGAAGGTAAAAAAACCAAAAATGCAGCCAGTCAGTCAATAGCTCCTGTTACATAGGATGGGACTTTCCCGTCACATTGCATTAGTGCAAGGAACGGAGGCTATGTGAAAACAGCAAACCACACAGTGCAGCCTCGGCAGCAGATATGTGACATGGCTAAATATAACAACCTGGCTGAGGTTGTTAGCTCTACCTGTTAGGCTGTGGTACACCCTGTAGTCAATAGGTGCACCACCCTGGTTATTTCTGAAGCATTATAATTATACCATTGTGCCTCACACTTCTTTCTAAACACATACTGCATGATTCCTCTAATTTAATCAGATGTACACAGCAGATTTGTCCCTTAAAGTGACACAGGATTTAGAAGCACCCAAAAAATCCAGGCTGGTGCAGATGCTGATGAGTGCCTGGGGTCATTGAAGCCATAATGTCATCATCTGCAATGGGATTTTGATATGGCTTCCAGTTTTCAGGACAGGATTTTGACTGCCAGCCAATTCCTTGCAGTAAAGATAGCATCTGTGAAACAGAACTATAAATAAATAGAGCTGCTGTGAAAATATATGTATTGTTTCTCAGACACTTAGGTATAACAATAATAGTTCTGTGTAGATTAGTCATAAGCAAATATTTCCAGAGTGTAGGATGGGGATGCTATCCTGTGAAAAGGCACAAGAACCATCTGCTAAACACACAGAAAAGAAAGCAGCACAAGAATCTCCATCACGAACCTCATATTTTATTTTGGTTTACAGTCAAACATTCTCTCACTGCATTTTGGGAGTGAGAAATCCTGTTGCAGCCATGAGAGTCTGTCTTGTAACTCTCACCTAAACAAATTCATAGATGGAGGGGAGCTATTCCCAGAGATAAGATAAGGCCAATGACCTGCCTCCTGTCCCAGCCTGGTGTCAGCACATAGTTCATTATGTTCTGCAGCTGTGCAATGAATTCCTGTGTATTCGGAGTAGCCGAGGAAATTGCAATGTATTCCTAACGGAGCAAAATGCTGTCCCTGTGTGGTCTCTCCCCATTTGTGTTTTACGGCAATTTTTTCAGTGAAAAATACTGACATTTCTGTCAACCACTCAGCACCTTTCTCTGGAATAAAGGTTAGATAAATGTATACTGCATTTCAATGGCATGGAGGAGACAGAATAACAAAATTCAGATATAAAATTTTTTAAACAAGATACAGGAGATTATTAATTACTCTGAAACCCAAACCACACCTGCGTGTCTCATCTCACATGTGACTGAAGTACAAAGATACTGCCTTGCAACAGAAAACCATGCAGATGAGAAGATCTTTTTACCAAGTGACAAGATACAGACGCAATATTGCATTTGTCTTTAGACAAGAGTGGAAAAGGCAAAGAAGTACTGGGTTCAGCATAAAGTACTGGGTTCAGCATAACTAACCCAGATCTACATTAATATTACTGGAAATTAGAACACTTTGTTCACTGAAAATAAAACCAAATGCTTTGAGGTACTCACTTTAACCTCCAAGATAATGACGAAGAGATTGCATAAACCATTACATTTTCTACAGCTTTCAAAAAACAACTCAAGCAGCATATCCTGGGGGAAAGGTCATGTTTTCTTGCAAATCTTCCATATTCATTTCACAAAGATGATTTACCAAAGTCCAGTTTTAAGAATAAGCTTCTGTCAATGAGACAAATTGGAGTTTGTGTCCTTCATTTAAACAGGAGTTCTATCTTCCTGAGGACCTCACAGTCACCAGCAATACTAGTCAAATTCTGATTCCTGGAAGAAAAAACATGCATTGTCTTCTTCAGACTTTCACAGAACATGCCATTCTCTCTGCTATGCTTAGACATCTCCCGTACTCCAGATATAATCTTAGCAGAATTAAATTGAAAAAATACATGTGTAGAAATACTGCATGTAAATACTCACCATTTTTCCGAACACACTATGAAAGTGTAAATCGATAATAAAAATAAATTTCTTCTCTTACAGGGCTACCATTTAAAGCGAGGGTTTACTTGTCATTTGCACTGCATGAAGCATTCTGGGCTGACTTGGGCTGTCTTCTCTTCCAGGCACTGTATCCTCCAAGAGGGATGGCTAGCACCTTCTGTCGTCTCCTGGCTGGACGTGCAACCACTGCACTCTTTGCAGCCGCAGGCACAGGGGTTCTAACCACCGGGTACCTCCTCAACCAGCAAAATGTGAAGGCTGCTGTTCATGAAAAACGGAAACTCTTCCCTCCAAGGTAAAGACTTGGGTTTAGGCAGGCAGCTGATCACAGCGCCCTGTTAACTGGCCACATTTAACTCTTTGGAGTAAAAGATCCCTGTCAAAGCTGCAGAGTCCTCATGGGGCCACACCATCCGTGTGTCTGTCCATGGGCTGTGTGACCTGAAAAACAACACTCTTTATTAATGACCTCAGCTTTAGGTAGCACCAACAAGGGCCTTCAAGACCAGAAAGCAGAGATGTGAGACACTATCAAGACTCAAGAAAAAAAATTGCCAAACAACAAGCCTAAGAAATGTTTCAAATTCTAGGCAGAGCACTATATTAGTCGTTATCTTATTTCCTCAGCCGTCAAATGCGTTGCAGCTCAACCAATTGGACTGGGTGATTGTACAGACTCTACCATTAGGAAATGTGAGAATATTTTCATTATGCAAGTAGTAAAGAAATCTCCTGTATAGCTACTGTACTTGAATACTCCTAATTCTGTTACAAACTGGCTGGCTGATGATTAGAAACTAATTAGAGACCTTCTTCTCTGTAGGTTGGCTTTGCTGGCCTTACTTGTGAAAAACAATAGAGATCAGGCTCTGACAGACCTTTTTTTTTATAAGTAGTGAACATGGTCCTAGATGTGGTCTGACTCAGTTGTAAAAGTGCCTTGTCAAAGCACAGTGTCTTTATTTTTCCTGGCTTAATACACCATGTAGCTTTCTGTAAATAACATGCTATTAAAGCAAACCCAGATACTGCAGAAGAACGAGCTTCTCAGCTGGCATAGATCAGACAGTCCCACTGATGCCCATGAAGCTGTGAGAGCACCTGGGCTCTGAATTACAGAAAACTTCTTCAGCTGAACTTAATTCTCTTCCTACTTCAAAAAAACAAAGACAGAACTCTCGTATTTCTGAAAAAGTGTCTCAGGAGAGATTTTATCGGGCTTAGTACACTTTCAGAGCTGACTGAGATTCCTTTTCCTGATGGCCACAAGTAGCAGAAAGCTGCAATTGCCTGTCAGTGTGGTGGCCCGCTGAAGTGCAACACGGGGTACCTCTTTCAGTGACCTGAATCTTCCTCCCCGCCTAAAACTGAATGCAACATATAAACCAAGAACTAATTATACTTTTAAACCATGCTGTGTGCTCTGCATCTCACAATATCTTTAATAGCTTCATAAACTAGGAAGGATTACTCTTCAAAGGTACCACATTAATTGCTTGGGATTATTCTTCTCCTCAGTGCAGACTATCCGGATCTCCGCAAGCATAACAACTGCATGGCTGAGTGCCTCACACCAGCCATTTACTCTCGCCTAAGGGACAAGACAACTCCCAATGGCTACACCCTGGACCAGTGCATCCAAACCGGGGTTGATAATCCTGGCCACCCTTTCATTAAAACTGTGGGCATGGTGGCAGGTGATGAAGAATCCTATGAGGTAAGATGTTTCCACAATACTGTCACATTTCATTCAGTTTTCATGGTATTGTTCACAAGAGCATGTTGGATGAAGACAGAGTCCCAGTAGGCTATGAGTTCCTGAGATCAGCTGTATGCCAGAGAGTACATGAAGGACAGGCCGTGTTCATAAAGATGGTGTTTTTCCTACTGTTCCATGCTAGGAAATGCATTAACATGAGTCACGACTACAGGCACCCTCTCTGCTGCAATGCAAGTTAATGAAATGTACCTGCTTGGGAACAGCTGCTACCTGCCTCCAGCAGCTGCCCTCCTTCCTACGACTAAACTTAGTTTATGGCAAAACTATGCAACCCTGAGACACACTAAACAAAGCTAATGTGGAAATTACATGGTGGAACCACAGAGGCAGAAGCAAAACAAAAATGCCTTCTGGGAAGTGCCAGATAGCATTAAGCCACAGCTATTGGATCATGATGAAAACCAGACAGACAGCATTAGGATGGAGCAGTTTATTTAACTCTGGAACAAGGAGAACAGGAAAAGATAAGAAAATCCTTATTTTTATTGACCTCTACATTCTGCTTCCTTCAGTCTACCTACAATGGTACCTATTACTATGCAGTCTCCTAACAGTACCCCAAACACTGGGGTGCCAAGGATGGACTGAGATATCTGGCATTCTGGACTATCAGCTCCTGTGGTTCAGTTTACTCTATTGGAAGTAACACTGCAACTGCTCCTTATCTGCTTGAAGGTGTAGTTGAGATCAGTGTTGATACACCTAAGCCAAGCGGCTCTAACGAGGACTAGTATCCCATGGCAGTGAAGACATACGGTGCACGACCTAAAACCAAGAGGCAAGCTGCCAGGGAACTCTGATTGTGTGCTCGGGTTCATAATACATCCTGAAACCTCATCTAGTTGCCACTACATCCAGTACATGTCTGTGCTAACCAGAGTAAGCTTGTAACTTAAGCAAGGCACAAAGGCCCCTTCTTTTCTGTTGTGAAGACGAGCAACTGCTACAGAGCACCGTCTAGGTCAAAAGCAGCCCCTCCTTTCATATTTAACCCCATCTGCATTTGCAAAGCCCCCTTTACATCTGTCACCCAGGAAATTGTGCCAGGAGACTTCTCTTGTGGCTGAAGTTGGCGCATTGAAGAGTTTCTATGATGCTGCAGTCTCTTTCTAGATTCTCTTGACTCCGTAGGTGTTTGCTGACATTTTTGACCCTGTCATTAAAGTGAGACATAACGGCTATGACCCACGGACAATGAAGCATCACACAGACCTGGATGCATCCAAGGTAGGATTGAAAAAATAATGAGACAATAAAGGCTCAGCTCTGCTTCTTACAGTGATGATACTGTATGCAGTAGTACTTTTCTTTTTCCTGATCCAACTCCAAAGACAGCAATTTTAGGATTAAGGAAAGTGGGATGCCACTCATGACACTATCAGCAAGACAGCTGCATCTCTGCCTTGTCCCTGGCAGGGGGATCACTCCCAACTGAACTAAACATCTGGGACACAGTCTGATTTGGTACTGTGGGTCTGTTCACAAGCTTACAGATCACGTACCTAAGGGTTGGAAAAAGCAGGAGCTGACTCCCATATGCCCACATACACATGATTAAACCTCACCTGCTGCTTAATATTTGCTTCATTGTTTGCCTACACTGTAGTTTAGCAGTTTTTTGGGCTTTCTTCTTTTGAAGGATCTTCCTTACACGACCTCCTGCCTGTGCCCAGATCTGTTTTCAAAAGCCACACAGATTCCTTGATATTTTGGGACCACAAAGGACTAGCTCCTTTCTCTGCCATGTTCATTCAGTCAAAGAAACATGTTGTTCCTAATAAAACCTCCTGGTGTCTCAGACTCTGAGGGTTCCTTGTATCCCGTGATCTCATGGAGATGTCATCATGCCTGGGCAGAAAGATGCCCCTGTCCTTATACAATGGGATTTGGGGTTTTTTTAATGGTGGACTGCAAGACAGGGGGATGTGTGTGAACTAATAAATCATTCTTCCTTCAGATCACCCATGGTCAATTTGATGAGCGCTACGTCCTCTCATCACGAGTGCGGACTGGCCGCAGCATCCGGGGCCTCAGCCTTCCTCCTGCCTGCAGCAGGGCAGAGCGGAGAGAGGTGGAGAATGTCGTGGTCACTGCACTCGCTGGGCTGAAAGGGGACCTCTCTGGAAAGTACTACAGCTTGACCACCATGACTGAGAGGGAGCAGCAGCAGCTTATTGATGTAAGTATAGCTCCAGTGCTGACACTGAATTCATTGACTCTCATTTATCTTAATCTTTGTCTTTCTTTGGGGTAGATGCTTTCCTGTGTGGCTAAGGAGGATAATCACAGCACCAGTGCAGCAGTTAACAGCCTGACAATATTTTTAATGTAATGGCAAATCATTCAGTGTCTGTGTTTTGGCTAAGTACATAACTGAGCAGGTCCAAAACATGGAGTTACATTCCAGATAGCAAGATCTATATCAAGTCAAATATACAGCTGCTGCCACCTCGCTGGACAAACAATGAAGTGAATTCAGGACTTTTTCTTAGTCATTTCCTTGAGAAAAGATTGTTATTTTCTATATTAACAGCCATTCTAGCTACAAATATTACACTGAGATATGCATTACATATTGTCTGTATAGACTGTAAAGGTGGGCAGCTTTGGCTGTAATTTCTTTGTGTGAAAGCTTCACTAATTCTAATTTCCCCAAAATGGCTGTAGCCAACTGCACCCAGGTGATCTATGCCCAGTCCTGCAACTGTGTTTAGGACTTGAAGGATCAGGCCCATAACGAGAGTTTTCATTGTCACACAGACTGAAACAAGGATTTTCATCACGGATTTTGTCACAGCACATGACATGTCAAACAAATCTTGAATGTGCGTCTTAAACATCCAAAGGAATGGCTGTACCTGTTAGCTGTATTCATGGCACATTATATAATCCCTAACATCAACCAAAAGGGAGCAATGAAGTAATATAACTATTTGTAACCCTGGAACTAGGTGTCACAGTCTGGATTAACCAGGAGTTAAGAATTTATGTAAGGTCAGTAACTTTTTAAATTGAACATCATTGGTAATATGTTGATTGACAAGATGTTGATGACCTATTGTAGGTTTTATTTCATTGCTTTTTTTCAGGAGGAGGGAGCTCCTTAGAAAGCAGAGGTCAAAATAGGAGTGTGGAGAATAGAATTCCCTCATGGTTTAAGGCTAAGTCCTTTGGGAAGTGGAATAGGCTTCACTGATTCAGTATTTTACCTTGTTTGTTTTTATGGTAATACAAAATTATAGAAATCTGGGCACTGAATGTTGTGGCCTCAGATTCCATCTTTAACTCATACCATTGCTTACTTCCTCCTTTAGGACCTTGAACCTCTATGGTATCAGGGTTTCTGCCAGCCTTTAATAAGCACCGTTTGATCTCAGTAAGATCAGTATGAGCTGAATGGCATTCAGCACAGAGCCACTTTGCAGATTTGGGCCATATGCCTGTAAGGGAAACTAATAGTGCTCATCTGCTTTCTTGCAAAGGGAAGGAATTTTTATTTCAAGCAAAAGTGTTGCGTGAATCAAGCTGAGGAAGGAAATGTGTCGCTGTGGTGTGCCAAGAGAACTCTATACCGTTTCTTTCTGCATGGTTGGGGTTCTGGCTGCAGCATGTCCATCACAGGGTATTCAACAGTGATAACCCAAAATTCTCTGCTAAGGGGAAAAAGAAATAACACACATCAACTTGTCTACCATGTCATATTTATTCTGGTTAGCTTGCCTCACTAGTCTTAATTAAAGTCTAGATTTTTTAAAAAAAACCAACACCACAACCAACAAACTCCCTCCCCAAATACCCCTCCAGCATTTGATATGGCAGTATTTGAGGAATTAAGAACTAACAATTTTTCAGTACATACACATGAAAATCAAATACTTATTTGCTTTGGGAAGAAACAGCTCAGTTAAAAAAAATAACCTAAATGATCTGGAATGTGGAAAGTTGGTGGCACAGCAAGTGTGACATTTTAAAAATCAGAAATAGCATCTCTGTTAAGGAACAGAAGAAGTCTGTGATTCCAAAAGGCCAAGGTTAGCATTGATTTAATTCCTACCTTGACTTCATGCTCAGAATAATTGGTAAATCTCTGTGCTGGAGAAATATGTTTTCAAAACTAGCTTTTTTTTCCCCAGTCTTTAATAACTCATTGCCTTCTCCTACCCTGAAATACATCTGTGTGCAGAGAACATCTCTGCTGCCAGCAGTTAGGTCCCTTCTGAGTACCCTCTGGTGTGTGTATGTGGTATTAGGTCCCCACCTCCCATTCTTCCTCACATTTGAAAAACGTTTTTGGCAAAATGTGGTCATATTACCAGCATCAGGGAGAATCTGCAAGACGCAAGCTCACTTGAGTAGAATGCTTTTAATTTTCAGAAGAAGGAACCAGATTCACAAGCTGTACTATGTGATTTATTTGTACATTGATTGCCTTCACATCAAATGTATTAGCATTGTACTCTTTCCTTGAATAAACTTGAATTTTGTTTTGTTTTCTCTCTCTTTCTCTCTCCCTTTGGCCCCATTTTGGTGTCCAGGATCACTTCCTCTTTGACAAACCAGTGTCCCCTTTGCTAACGTGTGCTGGAATGGCACGTGACTGGCCAGATGCCAGAGGAATCTGGTATGTTGTGTGAAACGCAGAAGCTTGTGTTGTGTTTTAAAGATTGTGTTACAAATTTCCTTGCTTGTCTTAACCTTGCAGAGTCCTAACTCTGTCCCCATACTCACAGCATGTTCAGTTTGCTTTTAAAAAAAATATTTTCTTGCTTAATTTCTAAAAACAAAAAAAAATCCAGTAACGAACCACAGAATGGTCAAGAACTTTATATTCAAGAAACCATCACTAATATCATCCACACAACACCGCATCGTAGGCATGGCTCCTTCTTTAGGTTTTTATCTCAATTTTTTTCTATTTCTAGACAAAAACTTGATTTGGGTAAAAGCCCATGGGTCACCATGCAGTCAGCAGAGCTGAGGTTGCAAAAGCAGCTGTAACATCAGATTGTAGCTCTGCTGTCAGGTAGGAACCACCAGCCATATAGCTGCAGGACACTGCATTGCAAATTCCTGTCCCCCTCCTCACTGTCAAGAGACGGAGTGCTATTGTAATTCCCAGAGCTGAAAGTAACCCTTTCTTTCCAAATAAACTGGACAAAAGGGAGATACAGAAGTTGAATTTCCTGTTTAGTTCTAGGTCTATTTCTACTTTCACAGCACACTTGACATATTTTGTGCCCAAATACGGTATTTTCTGCAAAGAGAAGGGGCTAATAGCTCTGAGATCAGTGCACACACCTGCTAGCAGTGGATGGGGACAGCTGTCAGTGCATAGCATCCGCATCCATCCCAGTAGGCTTCTAGGTATTACCAGATGCTTTAATTCTGAAAAATTAGGCTAAAAAGGATTTTGAGGAATTACCTAGCCTAGCTCCTTGCCCTAGGCAGGTTTGGGACTTCCAGAGAGGATAGGACTTTATGTGGAAAAAACCCCAACTGCTCTCCAAGCAGTGTCTGACAACACGGGCTCATGTTCAGAAGCATAGCCAATATTGCTGCAATGAGCTAAACCTGATTTCTGTCAGTGAGCAGGCACTGTGAAACCTGATGACCCATGAAAACTGATGACCTGCTGGAAATCTGTGAGGACTTTTTTATTTCAGCAAGCTTCAGATCAGTTCCCTGGCCCCCAGCTAAGCATGAGGAGGAGGAAAAGGATAAAGCTGAGGCATCCCATTCATTCTCTCTACAAACAAACAAGTGTCAACAACATAATTAGTATCCAGGGATCTCCTGAACAAAACTGCCCTGATTTTGGGCTTGTTTTACATGTGATATATCAAGCAAACTGGAAAAAAGTTAGTATGATGGGACAGTATTTCAGTAAGCCACATCTGGAAAACCTGCCTTTCTCTTGCAAGAAATCGTTGTCAAAAAAGGTACACATTCTGGAAATCATTTTGCTTATAACGAGTGTGATCCTGGACGTGTTATGGGCTGGGGAATCATTCCCACTGACCTCACCAGTGGCAATGGCACAGTTTAAATGTGGCCTCCCTCCACATTCCTTAAAGCAATGGGGAGACTTAGTTAACTAAAGGGAGAGCCAAGTCCAGCCACCCCCAGACTATTTGGAAAACCCTCCCCTGAACACTTGTCCATGACTCAAGACGAGGTAAGCAGACCTCAAGTGACCATGATGTCAGAGCACAGGATGTTTGCACCTGCTCAGCATTGCGGTGGCAAACTCCAAGTGCAAAAAAAGAGAGGCCGCAGTAAAACACCAGCTGAAACTCAGGCTCTCGGTGGACTTGAACTTCAAAATTTCATGTGTTTCAAACTTGGTAACATTCCACTGATTGTACAAATGAGTCTGATCCCATCAATCATTTCTATGTGCTGTAGCAGAAGACAGAGAAAGTGGAGAAAAAGCCAGGAAAAGTGACCTCAGGTTTGACCCAGCACTTAATAAACCCAGCCACAACTGATTTGTTTGAAGCAAGAGTGGGTACCTTCAGGCATTTTTGTATTGACTGACAAGGCAGCATCACTAATGTGCTGTCCAGAAGCAACGTGCAGCTGCTGTCCTCAGACACACAACTTGACTGATGTGGCAATTCAGTGCTATCAAGCGATGTGGAAGGCACTGGGATTTGATTTAGGGGAGAACACAGATAAGCAAGGACATAACTTCTTGGCCCCCAGCAGCATGTAATTGTTAGGGTTTTTTCCTAGCTGCACAGTTTTCTAAGAACAATAAAAACTGTCCCCGGTGACAGAGGATGTGGAACTTGTCTTATCCCTTTGCTGCATGTCCCAGCCATGCTCATCCCACAGGACAACACGTTTTGCCTTACTCAGCACCACAGCAGCATGATGTAACCAGAAAAACTGCTCTTCTCACTGTGCTCAAGAAATACACGTAAGGCCATTAGCATGAGGGTTCCAACTGTAAAAGCAGCTCAAATCCTTAACTCCAGATAAAAATGTTATTTTGCTGTGCTTAACCTCTCCACAGCCCTGAAAGACTGTGACAAAACTAAGGATACTAAAAATTATTTTTCAGGGCTTTTCTTTTTAAAGATACTCTTTTTTTCCCCACCCCCCCTCAACCAGGCATAACCATGACAAGACATTTCTCATCTGGATTAATGAAGAGGACCACACCAGGGTGATCTCCATGGAGAAGGGTGGCAACATGAAGAGGGTGTTTGAAAGATTTTGCCGTGGTTTAAAAGAGGTAGTGTCTCAATGAGTTTATTATTCCTGTTTGTTTGTTGTTGGGCGGTTGTCAGCACTGCTTATCGAGGTTTGTACTGAACTGACATCTCTGGGAGCAACAAAACGAAGTAACACCAGTTCACATAGCAACCCACGATAATGCAGTTAAAGAAGGAAACATGGGAAAACTGCAAGCTGAGTTGTAGGGAAAAATAAATAAAATGTCTTTGCTGCTTTTCCATTAAAATCTCAGGCTGGCTAAAGAAATATCCCTTCTTTTTTGCCATTTTGTGCCCGTGAGCTTTGGGAATTCATAGATCAAGCATTTTACCTGGACGGCTTGATTTGCTTGAATGAAGAATTTACTTGGCCCAGCCTTCTGGTTCTCTCCCCCGAGAGTCACAGCATCACCTTGAAAATTACACAATGCTCAGCTTCAGCTCCCTTTGTTTGCTTCAAAGCATTTGAGTGCTTTGGGCTTGCATGTTGCGATCTTGCTCCAAAAACACCAAGGTTAGAAATGCACGGCAAAAGCCATAATTCTTTGTGAAGATACAGCTTCATGGGCTAAGGCTACACCTAACCACCATGACACGGAGCTTTGTGATAAGGTGACAAAGAGTCTGCAAGCTAGTCACCATGAGAAAATGATGAAGAAATCCTTATAATATGCAGTGGGGATCTTGGTACCTGGTGAGTGCAAGCATACCAAACCTATGATTTGCATCAGATCCAAACCAGACTGTATTCAAGTGTAAAATTTATGCAGCTCCAGTGGTGTTAGTGAAGTTCATCATCAACACAAGACACATGGTGAAAAGAATCTCAGATATATGCAGACATCTTAAAATGAGACAATTGTATCTTTTTTGCTTTGGTTTGCTTGTTTTGGGTTTTTTTTTTCCATCATAGGTGGAAAGATTAATCAAAGAAAGGGGCTGGGAGTTCATGTGGAATGAGCGCCTTGGATATGTTCTGACCTGTCCTTCCAACCTGGGAACTGGTTTACGTGCTGGAGTCCATGTTAAGCTGCCCAAGCTTAGTAAGGTACACAAGTCATTTAAAAGGCCAGTGACATAAGTCAGCTCTTCTGATTTATAAAGGAACAAATGAAAAATGACAGCTTACACTGACTGCACGTTAGCATGATGTGTAACAAGGTCCCAGGGATAATGCACAGCAAACTGAGCACACTTTTATTCTGCAAATTATTGTATTCATTACGGAAATTAATCTACTCATCAGACAGCTGCCAAGAAAGGCTGTAATCCAAGGACCGAGAAAACCATCCATCTCTGCCTGTCGTTCTGGAGATGCTATAAAGCCCTGGATAATAGCATTGCAATTAATCAGGACGATATGCAGGGTAAAAGGCAATAAGCTCAAACTTGTTTCTTCTGACAGGATCCCAGGTTTCCAAAAATCCTGGAGAACCTGCGTTTGCAAAAGCGTGGCACTGGTGGAGTGGACACAGCAGCCGTAGCAGATGTGTATGATATCTCCAACCTGGACCGCATGGGTCGCTCAGAGGTAACCTGTTTGGTTTTCCCCCCCCCTTGTTTTTAGCTCAGATCTCTGCTGACATGAGTCAGTTTCCCTCTGGTCGTGCTTGCTCCGCTGACCTCAGTAGTTTTTACTCCTGATGAGTCTGGTCCAATGGAAACTCTTACTCAAAGAAAAATTATTAACATGCATAAAGCGCTTGACAAATATTCGTGTTATGGCAATGAAAAAGAAACAACCCTGAGCAAGTGCCACAAATGTGACTTGCTTGCACCGTGTGCTGAGTATCTCCACTGAGCATACACAGTTGCTGGAAAGGTTTGGCTTTGGTAACAGATGTGCCTCAGGACGATGTTTCTCAGCATCACGGCACAAAACCTTAGACCTGTCTGCCTGCTGGAGCATCCAGCTATGAGATCGCTGTCTGGTGGTCTCTGCAGTGCTGGACATGAGCCATGTTTATAAGTTGTATGCTAGGCACTGAGCTAGCTGCCACACATCGGGCTGATGTACCTGCTGCAAAATCCTGGGGAAAGAATCAGGGATTGAGTCCTAACACACCCTAAGCGCCATCAGGCACTGGAAGCAAGTCTGGTTTAAGGTGATGGGTTTCTTTTAGCATTCAGAGTCATGAACACAGTTAGACAGCAGGACAGGGCCAGAGCAGAGGATGTGGGAGAGCTAGGTTTAAATTAGGGCAAAGACTTAATCGTCAGCTTTAAGCCCTCCCTGTTGGCCTATAGGCTATGATGAGATGGGTTCATCTCCGACATTTGTTCTGAATCCATTTCAGTTTGAATAAGCATTTGTTGTGCCAGAGACTGAAAATGACCCTACAGCCTGGTGGTGCTGCTGCTCTCCTGGGAGACTCGAGTCCCAGACCTCATTCCAGTTTAATATTTAAGTATTTTACAAAGCAGAACAGCTCCTAAGAGCATATCTGCTGGAGGATCTACTGGAAGAGGCCGTGTCAAAGAGCTGCAGTCTCCTCCCAATAGCTATGCCTGAGCCAAACCCTTACTCCAGGTCACAGCCCTGTGGCACCTCTAGGGCTTCCCTCCCTCACTGAGTCCAGGGCTGTGCTCACCCTTGGCCAGGTCACATACAATTGAGACAAAAATGTACCTTGCAAGTCCCTGTAACTCCAGTGATTTGAGCATTCTGCTAGTAGAAAGGAAATAGAGGTTCCAACCTTCTGTCACACATGTCTTTCACTGCCCGGGTGCATGCTGTAGCCTCTCAGCTATGGTCAGCTAAGCAGGCCTGGTGGGACTGATGTCTCCTGAGGACCTTTCTTCTTCACTAGCAATGTGATACACGATTTGGGCTCAGATGCAAGCCTGCTTGCACATGTCAGGATTTGAAGGGCTGCCTGCTTGCCCAGCAGCAATATTTTAATTACCTTGGGGGCTTTGCTGCACATGAAAGCTCTATTGCCAAGAAAAGCATGCTGTCAGGGTGCGTTTATCCAGAACAGCACAGCACCAAGAGGCTTTGGCAGCTTAGCTACAGATTCAGTTTGGTCCTGGTGTTGAGCTCAGCCTGATTCTTGGTAGGTTTTCATACCACAAATATAACCCTGTGATAATGCAGCTGGTTTACTACTAGATTCACACCGGTCCACAGCCAGACAGCTGGCCGCCCTTCCTTGCTCACCTTGGGCTTTCTGCCACAGGGACAGAGCCAAGTCAGGACCTCTATGCTTTCTTATTTGGACATGCCTTTGAACATCTCCAAAGCCAAGGGGCACTTGGATAGGAGTTTGGAAATTTTAAATTTTGGAGTTTGATGTAGGCAGCTGTGATCCTGTGGATCTAGACCAAAATAAATACGAGAGAAAGAACTATTAAGCTGTATTAGTTGCAAAACCAGCATGCGACAAAGTCATTTACTGATACGTGAAACATCATCATGCGTGTTTTATACTAACATAACGCTAATAATACAAAAGGATTATATGGCATGATTAATTAATGAGTTCTACTGACAGATGGCCTAAGCCTCCTTACATGAAGACTTCCACTGAAGTCAGCGATGCCTTGTACAGCAAGGATCCAAAGGATTAAGCCAATAGATAAGATACAATCCCTACCTTGAAGATTCTGAAATCCAAATAAGACAAGAAAAACTCAGGGGGATAGAAATGTTTTATTATAAGACATATTTTTTCAGTACATAATAAAATAAATCCCATTATGTGGCAAATGTGTTTGCAGAACTGAATTATGTTCCCAAAGGTGTGAGATAAAATTGTTTGTATTTTTGCTTTGTTTCAGTTACTGGTCAATGCAAACTTAATATGAAATTCTTTTTCTCTTGGAGGCTGCAGATTCAGACCTCTGATTTCCCAACACAGCTGGTCTGTAAAAGACAATAAAATAAACTGCTCAGCCACTGAAATGCTTTATAGTAAAAGCAAATCCCTTGAAAATCAGCAACTGTCAAAATAAAGAGTCAACGAGATTTAGTCTTCACATTTGATTTTAACAAGCCAGTCATTAAAGGTTGCTAATGAACCATTTCATGAAGATTGAGAAAAATAAGCGCAATAGCTTGCTGGCTTACAGTACCACAGGGCCTGTGGTCCTCACATGTCACTGCCTGTGGAGAAAGTCTGCTGGGAGCACAGCACCTTGTATTCTTCAGCAATTTTAAAAAAGGTTACAAAGACACCACTACCCCCTGCCAAGCAGAACTGCAAATTTTGGTGCTACTCTGGGCCTGGAGCTAATCCCAGCCCTGCCAGTGTAAATCAAGAGCTGAAAACAAAGGAGTGATGGATAATTTAAAGACAGCTTGAGTTTAGGAGTTTAGCACCTCTGCTTCACAGATGTGGGTCCTGAGCTTGGCAAAACTGCCTCAGCAAACCCAGCATGCTTGGCAGAATGATCAGGACATCTCTCCACACAGCTGACAAATCATCACAGCAGGGTTCACAGTCATCTGCAGGGGAAGATATGGCCATGCCTGTGGAGAAGTACCAGACTCCGGTTTGATAAGCTTTCTTATTACTTCTCAGCAAACATCTGGGGAGAATCCTGCACGCTCACAGTGACCACATTTGAGGTCTCTCAACTCATGCCTACACATTTTATATAAAGACTTTTGTTTGTTTGCTTTGTTCCTATAGGAATATGGGTGGGAGTAGGATTTGGAGGACATAACTTTAGGGGTCTATTTGAAAACCTCTGTTGCTGGTGGTCCAAATGCAGGGCAAACAGGAGAATGGAACTAACATGGGTTGCCACTGGACCAGCAACCACCCATTCCCCCTGTGCCACAGAGTGTGTGGTGTCTATACTGTGACCCTCCTTATCTATAGCTGTACCAGCTGTTGTTGCAGTACAAACCAATTTTCCCTTTCTCTATTAACAGCATTAGCTAGAGCTTCTATTGCCACCATTTTCTTCTTCTTCTTGTAGGTGGAGCTAGTCCAGATTGTCATTGATGGGGTCAACTATATAGTTGACTGTGAGAAGAAACTGGAAAGAGGTCAAGACATCAAAGTGCCACCACCGTTGCCTCAGTTTGGCAGGCACTGATTTTGCTGCTGATGGCGGCGGCTGATGGTAAATACGGCTGCCATTCTGACAGAAAGATGTATATCTCTGTATAAATAGCATGTGTAATAAACCACTACCTGATACCTGATGTCTCCTTAGATGCCTGGCTGCACTAGCAGACCCTCGCCTTCGTGGGGCTTTACTAGGGTGCACCCAATACAACCACCTTGGTATGCTCTCCCGTGGGGACTGGAGAAAAAAGCACAAATCTCTAATTCTTTCCTGGATTTGCACTTACACCCAGACATAAAAAGTCTCCTGTGAGCAACCTGTTTTCATTGATGGACACACTTCTCTGCAGTGACTGTCCAGGCAGCCGGAATCTGACCTGTCATCAGGAGCTCAACGGTGTTTCTGCATGAGAGCTGTCTTCTCTCTTCTGCCTGGCACTGGTCTGTACACAAACTTCTTTACCACGTCATCCCAAACCCTCACACTTTTTCACTCCCAGAGAAGTCACCATATCACTTCTCAGCTGTTTCCCTCAGGCATCATTTCTGGCCTGTGGCCTTGGGCTGCAGCAAGCTGGCTCACAAACCAGCAGCCAAAGCAGTTTGCTGATATTCTGCATCTAACACAGACCTGCTGAGTATGACCCATCCTGGCCTTCTCCTGAGGCTTTCACGTTCCAGGTAATGTGGTCCAGGCTCCAGCTAAGCATCACTCATCAAAGTGCCTCAGGACATACTGCCATGCAAACTGACATACTAAGTAAGACCTTCTCTGTGCTCACCGCTATTCCAGGTGGTGAGGACCTTGGTGGAAAGAAAAAACAGCAGACACTAATTGCTTCTTTTTAGCATGTTGAAAGAAATTCAGCGTTTCACAGTAACCACATTCAGAACACCAGTTCTCAGGGGAAAAAAAAAAACTGCTCTGATGAATGTGCTGAATTGCTGCAGAGCTGGGAGCAGGATCAACATAGAATGTTTCAGGTCTGTGTGGGCAGGAGAAGTACACTGCCGAGGTGGCCACTGCTGCTGTAGGTATGGGTATGCAGCCCCATGCTCTCCAACCTGGTGCTTTGGAGCCCATTGCAGAACCTTGGGCAGTGGCAGTTTAGTTTAGAAAACTCATGCGCTGTAAGCTCGCAGAAAATATTGAGAAAACATGCATTCATTTTAGTTTAATCCCCATGTGCTAGGGACTCCTCTAACAAAGCATCCTTCATCAGAAACCTCTCATCTGACACCTACTGTACAATGCCAGCCTGGTGCAAAGCCCCTTTAGAAGGTTTTTCAATGAGTGATACCTGAAGGGCTGTGACTGGATAGCTAGGCCACAACCACTCACAGAATTTAAACATCACATTTGGAAGCTGAGAGCTAGATGGTGCATTAGCAGCTCTTGGAAACCAGCAGCACGGTGTGCTCTTGTTCCTTGCTCCTAAGGAGAGCTGTCGCATATAAGGTAGGTTGGAGCTTCCGAATGATTGCTGTTTCTTCCTCATCTGTGCTGGGTACGCTGCCTAACATTTTGCTACTGGCCTTCTAAATGGTGGTTAATAATAGTAATTCTGGGGGAGGGAAAGAGACTTCTGCTGATTTCGCATAGAAGGCAAACAAGTAAAACTGGAAAGATTTCACTGTTAGCTCTCCAAAACACTCAGATCAACACAAAATTCAGCTGTGGGCCAAATGTGCTCAGGTTATAGCTTCTACTTGCTTTTCCCCTGCTGACAGGCAGTGGGTACGAAGTCCAGCTGGCAGCTGTTTGCTAATAGCATTCCTGAGGGGTTTATATTGGAACTGATGATACTGTTTTAATACTTTATAGCAACAACCTGGGTAATGAGGTGCATGGTCAGCTGGTGCTAAATAAGAGGGAGGAGCTGGTACCCTGGAGAGCAGGGGCTGCTCTTCGGAGGACATTTGACTGTAGAAATGGGCTGACAGAAATCTAAGGAGGTTCAACAGAGGCAAAGGCTTGCACCTGGGATGGACCAACTCCATACAGCTGCACAAGTTGGGGGACAACTAGGTGGGAAGCAGCTTTGCAAGGACTTAGGGTTCTGGTGGACAGCAAGTTGAACATGACTCAGTGGTATACCTATGCTGGGCTGTATTACACGTGAGTGTAGCCAATGGATTGAGGGACATGATTATTTCCCCTTTGCTTGGTAATTATGCAACTTCATCTGGAGTACCATGCCCAGTTTTGGGCTTTCCTAGTACAAGAAAGTCAGTGACACACTGCAGCAAGTCCGGGACAGGGCCAAAAGAGGGCCAGGGGAGCATGATGTATGCTGTCAAGCTAAGGGAGCTGGGTTCATTCAGTATGGAGAAGAGAAAGCTAAGGGGAGGCTGTTCTGACGTCCACATCTGCTGTCTGCATCACAGGATGCAGAGAAGAAACAATCAAGGCTCTTTTGGAGGTGCACAGTGCTAGGACAAGTGACAACTGTACTGTTCTGATAGGTACTATGATTAAATGTGGATCCCGACAAACAACAAGGGTTCAAGTGCACAAAGAATAGGCTTTATTAACTTTATTAACAGGCTCCCTCAGTGGAAGGAGGGTGAATAACCGTACACCTGGGTAAAGGATACCTACAGGGAGAAGAGGGGGAAAGAAAGAAGGCGGCAGGGTGGAAGAGAAGAACAGACAGAAAGGGGAAAGAGTGTCACCACCCATGGTCCAATGATGACTTGTTGATCCAATGGCGACTCAGTGGTCCAATGGCGATTCGGTGGTTCGGTCTTAGGTGACCTTGTCTCTCAGTCTGGTCCTCACTTATATAGGGACTGCGTCACAAGGCCCAGCCAGTCACAGTGGTCCTGTGACGGGATGGCGTTAACTTGTGGCAAATCACAGATTCAGGTGATCGTTACCTAGCTTCAGATCTGCTGCTGGCTGTGACAGCTCAGTCAGAAGTCCACAAGTACACACTCCAGCAGGCCACAATGTTCGAAACAAAATGGCTTCCATCAGTGTCCTTGAAGCAACAGATACAAACCATGACACTGGAAATTACAGCCAGGAAGACTTTTTGCACTACGAGGGTGGTCAAACACTGGAAAAGACTTGGAGATACTCAAAACTCAAAGTCATGAGCGACCTGATCAAAGCTGACCTTGCTTTGAGGTTGGTGTGGGATGGGCAGGGGGTGTTGGACCAGATCACTTCCAGACCTCCAGACGACATAATTCTGTGGTCCCATGATTGAATTTGTGAACTACCTGCAGATGGGTAAATAAGACAAGAGAAATGCCCTGGCCATCCTGCACTCTGACCAGACGTGGAATTGTGAATCTGACACAATTTACTCCCTGCTATGATTAAACTGTGGCTTTATCTGTACTGTTGGCTTCCATGTGTGTCCTTCACAATCAAAATACTCTTCCTCATATGGATTAATTTGTAAAGGTTTGTTACTTGCCATCTACAATTTTCACTTCTGCAACCTTTCTCACTCTCCATGACCTGGATGCTGTCAGCAAGAGTAACTCAGCTCATTAATATGAATGATGCATTTTCATTCTTCATTCCCCATCACTATTTAATATCTTAAATGAAACTCAAGACAGTCATGTATCTATTGCCATTACTCTGAACATCCGTACTCAGTCCTACTCCATCATTACAGTCCTCAGACCAGTTTGCTGTCTGCTTAGGCCACATTTATCTCCAAGTTGAGCACAACTTGGGGCTGGGGGGTGTGGGGAGGTGGAGTGGTCTGTTCCTGTAAGCCCTTAAGGACAGCTTAAAGGCAAGGACACTGCAGCTGCACTGTTTCTGGAGGATGTGCTCTGGTGAATGGCTGCAGTAGGAAATAAACAGCCTGAAAGGTCATCAAACAAAGAAAGTGAATCACACAGATTATGACTGAATAAGAAGATACTAAAGGTTAAAAAGCTGGGTTGGTGCATTAACCCTAGACATATGATGTTACCTCTTGTTTTCCCATATTTAGTTTTCCCATGCCAGCAATTTTGCACTGCCGACATCCTTTTCTGCCAATAAAGGTCTTTCCTGATAGGTTCAGACCCTGATTCTCTACAAATCTTTGAAATTTATTTGATTAAATACTCCAAGAAGAGCCATATGCCATGCCTCAAGTGCTTTTATAATCTTCTGGACAAACACATCAGTGACTAGGGATCAGCAAAATAAACTCTCAGGTCATGCTCCATCAAAGCCCGTCAGAGGTCTATCAGGCAGTTCACACAGGGTGAGAACTGGAAAGGAATTTGCCATTAGAGGACAAGGGAAAGGTGGGCACTGTACTCTCAGCTCTACCAGGAAACAGACAATGACTCTGCAAGAGGTGCCTCTGTACAACAGTGAACACATTCTTCTGGTTGAACCTGCCATACAAATGCTGCTCTAACAATGAATACCTCATATAAATGGCTGGGGTGATGGGAATAAACTGTATTGAACTGCATTTGCACCACAGAGGGACCAAAGGCCGTCAGAAAGCTGCAGATCCTGTGATGTGTGCACTACAACAGTGTTAGTGCAAGGACAGATCTACTTTTTCAAGGTATGTACAGTGTACAGGAAGAGATAAAACAATGGATGAACAAAGTACAGGCTAAACGCACAGGAGAAGAGCCAAGGAAAACACAAGTGAGGTAATTCTCTGCCAGTCAGGAGCATAAGTACATACACTGGGAGACTTAAACATGGACATGTAAGCCAAATTATTTGTGCTAAGCCTGAACTGAGTTTGGAGCTGTGTTGTCGTGTGGTGAACCGACCACATGATTTTTTCTGCCTTATTAAAACAGTGAGCAAAAGAACTCGATTTCCCATAAATCTATTCGGCATAAATCCTCCAGGAAACCGGAACCGAGATAACGCCAGCCATAAATATCGAAAAAGAAAACAAACTTTCTCTTTTCCGCCTCACTGCACAAAGGGAGCACATCGCTCCTGCTGAGCGCACC
>VZZY01014909.1:0-12027 GCA_013400335.1 Eurystomus gularis
TCTATGATTCTATGAATTACATGAAAACCGAACAAACAAAATCTGCCTTTTTCATGACAAAAAAATACAAGTGTACAGAAGCCTTTTCCTTTCTTCAGACCTTTTACGCTTTTTTAAGAAAACGGATTAGGAAGAATATTGGATGTGAATGTAAAGTAGCTCTCACTGACCACATTTCTGGCATTTCTTAACTAGGAAGTTGAATATACTCTATTCAGTGCACATTGAAAACATTGGTTACGCTCTCTTGAGCCAGCCCCTGAGATACAGAAACACTGCAGCAATTTTTTGGGAATATTTAGCTACGGTGAGTTGAGCTGACTGCACACACTCTATTAAATTACAAATGTAGAAATGTTTTCCAATGAACTGAACTGACAATACATAGGTGAAATGATGCTTCTAGTTGGAAAATTCTTTCACACATCCATACTGGCCTTAATTTTTTGTACATATTTTGCCATGTAACAGGCTGTGGAAGAAAAACAATCCTCATATAGGTTCAAAGCAACAACATCGTAATAACAGAATCTTCTGAAATTATCTGGACACATTGATGATTATTTCCATTTGCATTAGAGTTAAGACTGAGTCTTCAACAAAGATTTTATCGTTGTTGAAGTTCCTTTGAAATATGTTTCTTTAAAGGCTAGTACTGCAAATAGGGATCAGCTTTGAGGAGAGAGGCGAAAAAGGATTGTTGGAAGGTATTTGTAAGGAAAGTTTTCTAGCATAAGGAGTTGAAAGGCATTATATATGTAGGAAAGAGAAGGAAAACCTGCTGTATAAAGCATTAAGTTTAGGGTTTCTTGGTGAAGTAGTTCTTAACTTGCTTTCAGATGCATAATAATCTTCACTGTAATGTCTTTTCTGTATTGTCCCTATTATATATTTGCACTCTAATTATTTATTTTGACACATGTAAGAGTTAAAACAAGAGGAAGCAATGGTCTGTAAAGTTCCAGAATGTAGTTTTATTAATTTTAAGTGATAATGAACATAATTTATCAGAAATACTTGAGTGAAGTCCTCAAATTAAGGTGCCATCTGCAAGACACTACCTGAGCCTCATATTAAATTGATAGTATTTATGGATTACCATCAATTACGGGTCTCCTCAATACTACTGCCTATGAGAATCTGACTTTCATTGGGTCCTAGTCACAAGCTACAGCAATGTGATTTCCTCCACTTATTACATCTAGTCTGTCTACTGTTATTCCTTCACCTAAATTTCAGCCTACAGAATGTTATGAAAAAGTTAGTACATAAATGAAGTAATTATCTTGTAAACAGTATTGTAAAGCCAAAAAAATATTTTGTCCTCAAAACCACCAATCAGTTAGGCCCAAAATACTCTGAAACACATGATTTAAGCTTGTAGTTAGCAATTTCACTACTATGAGAACTCCAGAATCACTCTACTTTGTAATACAGTAAAGTTGATGCTGATTGTATTTCATCATTTTGGATAAGGGGATATAGAACAATTATTTGCCATATTTTTTCTTTTTCTCTGCCTTTTTACCCCTCACTTCTGTTCTTACAAAAGGAAGAATCTCCATGTTCTTTTATGATTTACAAATTAAAAGGAGGAAAGATGAGGAAAGTGATGAAAAAACTAGCTATTGGAAAACTCATTTCCTTTGAAAATCAAAATAACTTAGATCCATTAGAGCTTTTTAAAAAGCATGCATTCATAGTTTCCTGGAATCAAAATCATCTAGAATTAAGTATTCAAATCCTATTTAAAGCTAGTATTTAATCCTATTTAAGCCAGATTTCTGGCGCCAAGTCTTCTATTTGCTAAATAAAAAAAGGAACATAGTCATTGCAGTGGTATATTCAGAAATATCACAATGTGAAATGAAAATAGGGCAGCATTATTAACTATCAGTTTCATAAGTACTGAGCCAAGAAAGACATATTTTTAAAATAATACAAATAGGTAATTTATAACATCCCTCTTCTTCTTAGCAGAGCAAACCACTAGACAAGATGATTTTCAGTATCACTGGTAAATAGCATAGAGCAAATGTCTTGTTATTGTAAAATCATCTGGTCCAGGTAGAATAAGATTGCAGTCATATTTCTGTAGATTGGATTATCAGGTCATACAACTAAACATCCACTCTTTGGAGGATTTGATTAGTAGTTCCTGTTATTCTGGAGACTTCTAAAAATTATTTATTACTGCTTACAATTAGATATTGCAGAACACATGGCTAGTAAGGCTGAATTTATCTGAAGATACGTAGGTGAATTTTATGCATCTGAGTATATCAGTGTTTGCACTGAATCCAATAGCTAAAATCAGACCTTCACATCTTCAGATACTACTGAAGCTACTGTGTTTTAGCCACTGCTGGCTACTATTAAATAATGTTTGGCTAATGACACTTCAGTTAACTAAAACAAACTTATCTTCCTTGCTATATCTTTTCATGAAATACAAATGTTATCCTCTACATTTATTAGTAAATAAATGGCAACCATTCAGTGAGTAGTTGGCAAAGATTCTGTGTTGTACAACTAGAAAGAGCAAATGTTTTCCTCTTTTCATTCAGACCATTACACAGTCAGATTAGTGGTTAAATAGCACTAGTTTTCCTTTCCCTAAGTGGCCTTGGAAAGCAGAGCCTGTAATTTAGTAACAGCTGCAAGGAATTAGCTGAAAACAATCTACTGCAGATGCAGACAATTCATATAAAATAAACAAAAACAAGCCATTCACACAATCAGAAAACTCATCCCCCAAGTTTATTCAAACAGCTTATTAAAATTCTTTTGATGTTCTTCCCCTGGGTGATGCAAAGTGGGAAGCATGTTGCCATAAAAAGTAACTTATAAGTGTTTATAATGTATATAACCCTATTATAAACTTGTCCACTCTCCTATACCTAAAAAAATAAATGCTACATCCAAGGAAAAAATCCTACACCTAAAAAAAAAATTATATTGGATTTTCCATAACATGGGCAAAGAAACACTGATGTTCCAACTTTTGTGCTACGTAGAGCCGATCAAAGTAGCATTTGTCCAAACATACAGTGGCATGGGGTGTAAGAAGTACATACCATGTATATATTGCATACTTCTGCTGTATACAAATCTTGGTTTGGTGACAAATTAATCACAACTAATTACAGTTAATGCCTCATTTAAGACCTATATATGTAGGTATGTACATGTGAGACCTATCTAAGCTCCCATTATACTCAAGAGAAATCTAGTTAATATATACACCGGACTCTAGAGAATTAAGTAGGAGAAAAAACTACCATGAACACGTTGAATTCTCATGTTTGGCCTCTATTCAGCTGTCCATATACAAGCAGCTAAAGCCTGCAATATGTGACATAGTGCAAAATAGAGACAAGGCAGGATAACCAGGAGCATCTCAGATGGGCCAGGATGGCTTACTGTGTGCAAGTAAATCAGGCCTAAGTTTCCCACCTATGTAGTCTTAAATATAAATGTTGGAGGTATCCTGACATCTCATAGGAATGTCTCAGACAGAGACCTCAGTTTCCTTTCAGGTGTAATCAAAGAAAATGGGTGGAATTATTTGAATGTTCTCTCTCTTTATCTCATTGTTGCTTTCACTTACTGCCTTGTTTTACTTCACTCTTTGTTGTGGTATGGAATTTTAATTTTACTCTCATTAATAAAAGAGAAAGAAAGCCTCAAGAAAAATTCCCATGACATAATTCCCAAAGTGTAAATACTCTGTTTCTGGACAGACTTAGAAGTATAGAGGAAAAAAACAAAAAGTTATGCATATTCAGTGATATTTATAACATAAAATCGGAATATCTTTCCATGTGAGGGGGACTAAATGTTTTCGTTTCTAACAAAATAGTCTACTCTAATTGTGGTTCCTTAGAACAGCATTTCACAAACTGTGTTGCATGCCTCCCTTTGTCTACTACCAAGTGTATTTTTAAAATTTACGCCTCTATTTTGCTTAGCATAAGGATCAAGTTTTGGTACTATGAACAGAAGTAATATACCCACTCCTTCTTATGCCTCCCCTGACCATCTGGTAGTTTTTATGCCTCATCCAGAGGAGCATGACCCACAATTTTTGGAAACGTAATCATCGGTGCCTGTGTCTCTCTTTGATTAGAGTGTATTTTGGTTTTATTGATGGCAGCTTGCTTATTGGCTGTACTGATGAAATCTTATTTTCCAGGGGATGTTTACCATTGAGGTAGGTGTTGCCTGATTGTATGACCTTCAGCTGTAGAAAACCATCTGATATATTACTACTAAATTAAGCAGATTAAATGAGATATTCACATAAATGAAGGCAGTGAAAAATCTAAAGGAAGATTGGTTTTAATAATTTGCTATTTTCCTATTTTTTATAAGCCTTCAAATAACAAATGCACTGTTCAGCTCACTATTTTATAAGCCAAAATGTGAAGGTCAAGCTGTTGTAAATGCGTGTTTTAACTAAAACTATTCCTTTGACTTTTATGGTACAATGCATATAAAACTATTTTATGCACTTAAAAGCCTAATTTTTATGTGCTTAAGTTTTTGTAGTAGTGGCTCAACCTTATGTTCATGGATGTTTAAGCTGGCTAGGATGAGCTTTCTCTCCATCATTTACACAGTATTGCTTCTTGTATACAAGAATTCTACATTTGAGTCTAAAAAACTCTGAAAAATTTGATCTGACTCTATCAAATTATTTTTATTATCTATATAATTTTAATATTTCTGAAGACTGAATAAAACACTTATTGAAAATGTCCATCTACCATAGCCTAAGTTGTCTGTTATTTAAGAATACTAAAAAGAAGTGATATGAAGTTTACTAAGATTGCCCAATTTTGTTTTTCATCATTTTCCTCCGTCTTCTTCCAACTCTTTTTTTTTTCCTTTGCATTCCATTTTTTCATTTTCTTAGACATTAAAAAATGTTTTTCTGCTCAAACAAAAAGTATGTCAAATATTTCACTAGACGCTTAGGGATAATATTTAAATAACATAACATGATTTTTATGATCCTTCATCTGATATATTCTTTCATCTTCTGGCTCAGCATTTAGGAACTTTCTGAGACAGAAGGTACATCCAGACCAAGGTGATAATAGCCAACAAATCTGTATTTGCACAGACTATTTTTGAACCCACTCTTTTCCTTCTTAATATCTTGTGACAATGAGATTAATATTATGGCCAAATACTTCAGTTCCTCCTGATCATTTGCTTTAGACCATTATCCAATTGATTTCAATATTTTTCCTCTTTTTCCATATTGTGAGAAAAAAATGAATAACCGCTTTTCGTTTGCTTTCTTCAAACCTTTCACAGCTTTACAGACCTCCATCTTCTCTTCCATGGGCTGTTTCTTTTCAAGCTGAGAAATGCACTCTCTTCATTGTAATTTCATGCAGTACATTATCTAAATCTGCTAGATTTTTTTGAGATGGCTAATTAGAACATGTTATTCGGCATGAAGTATAACATGCATTTATAGGAAAACATTTGTTTGTTTAGTTTTATTCTATACTCCACTCTAATTCTAATATGATATTTACTGTAGAAAGAAGTCTGCAAAACAGAAATTCAGACATTATGCAACTGATTAGTAAAAGTTCACTGGCGTCTATGACCCAGAAACCTTGGGAAGATAAGAGGGTGCAAAGATAAACAAGGTCAGGCACCCTGCCCTAAAAAGTTAAACAATGTATTGTTATGGCGACAGACTTCTTGGAAGGTGTTTTTTAGTTTGCTATTTATGTACTAATGAGGTAACGTATTTATGAACTAATGAGGTAATGTATTGTAACCAATTAGATGTAGCCGTATAAGTAAAATATGTTTGAATAACCAGTCTGTTTAAAACACGCAGTCGATATAAGCATATATAAGGGAATGATTGTGTACAATAAAACGACATTTGCTTGCATCAAGCTTTGTCCCGTCTCTCAATCGCGGCAATTTACCTGTTTAAAATGACTCTAAGATGAGTTTTGAGAATGGCGATCACTAATTCAAAAAGTATTATTGTGTCTCCACAGCTAGGGTGATATTTTCATGTGTGTTTTACATGGCATTTATCTGTCACTTTTTCTGTAATTTGTTATCACTGAATACAACGAACCTATTCTGACCATTTTGCAGTCACTTTTCTATTTTACTTTATTGGAAAAATGTTTGTCATCTGTAAAATTTGGCAGCATAAATACAACGAATATCATAGAATTATACAATAATATTGGTTGGAAAAGTCCTTTAAGATCATCAAGTCCCTCTGTTAATGCAGCATTGTCAGGTTACCACTAAACCACATCCCTTGGCACCACATCTGCACATATTTTAAATACCTCCGGAGATGGTGACTCCACCATTTTCCTGGGCAGCCTGTTTCAGTGCATTACAACCCTTTTAGTGAAAAAAATTTTCCAAATACCCAGTTTCCTCCTGTCTATCACATGTTGCTTGGGTGAGTAGACTGATCCTCCCGCCTTGCTACAACCTCCTTTCAGGTAGTTGTAGAGAGTGATAAGGTCTCCCATGAGCCTTCTTTCCTCCAGGCTAAACCACCCCAGTTCCCTCAAACGCTCCTCATAAGACTTGTGCTCCAGACCTCCCAGCAGCTTTGTTGCCCTTCTTTGGACATGCTCCAGCACCTCAGTCCTTCTTGTAGTGAAGGACCCAAAACTAAACACAGTATTTGAGGTGCGGCCTCAGCAGTGTTGTGTACAGGAGGACAATCACTTCCCTAGTCCTGCTGGCCATACTATTTCTGATACAAGCGAGGATGCTATTGGCCTTCTTGATGATCTGAGCACACTGTTGGCTCACATTCAGCTGGCTGTCAACCAACTCTCCCAGGTCTTTTCCCACCAGGCAGCTTTCCAGCAACTCTCCCCCAAGCCTATAGCATTGCATTGGGTTGTTGTGACTCAAGTGCAGGACCCGGCATTTGGCCTTGTTGAACCTCATAGCATTAGCTTCAGCACATTGATCCAGCCTGATCCCTCTGTAGAGCCACTCTACCTTGAAACTGAACTTTGTGGGATGCAATGGATGGAGCAGAGGAAAATATTGTAAACCATAATATATTCACCAAACATATGATGAATTATGACTGTGATCCTCTCACATTTCTTCTGATTATACAATCATAGAATGTTTTAGGCTGGAAGGAACCTCTAGAGGTCATCTGGTCCAACCTCCCTACACAAGTAGGGACATCTCTACCTAGGTCTGGTTGCTCAGAGCCCCATCAAGCCTGACCGTGAATGACTCCAAGGATGGGGCCTCCACCACCTCTCTGGACAGCCCATTCCAGTGATCTATCACCCTCATGTTAAAGAATCTCTCATGTGTTTTCTTACCTCAGGCTATGTCCTTCCTTAGACAACTCATCTTCTTCAAAATAAGATTGTTTGTCCAAATCTTAGGTATTTCGTGACATGAAATTAGATAATGAAGCACCTGAGAGTTAATTGAATGTCTGACATAGCTGAAAAATATTAGGATTATGGAGGTGATAAATAAAAAACTTGTAATAGAATCTCATAAGGCAAAACTTTGAGTGTCATGAAAAAAATGGAGTGCTCATGAATTTACATCAATTGTTCATATCAGCTTCCTTAGATAATCCAGACTTTAAGTGCATTAAGTCTGTTATTAACTCTTTCTGTTTATGCTTAATTAAAGCAAGACAATACTTACTGTGGTATAATTCTCAGTAAATAGCCAGTTCTTTTCAAGTACTATCCTAGTAGTGCTAAACCCTAAGTATATAATGCCTCCTGTCTTTTGAATTTGAAGAACATGAATAATCACACAGCTGGCTCTTGTTGTAATGAAAGGCCTGCAACAAGCTGTGTTGTAATGTCACATTGTGCTGCTGCTCTTGTGCTACGAAGTTGCCCACTGCTATATACGTCTTCAACTCTATGAGGGCAATGAGAACAAAACAACTGACCTTTCTGTTTCAAATAGAAGTCAAAAAGTTACTCATTTATATTCTACAGATTCATTTTAAACCTGGGGATTTTGAGACTCACTTACAATTACTTGTTGTCAAATATTATTATTCTACAGAAAGAAAAAAAACCACACTAAGAGAAGGTATGATTTTTGAAAGAGCACAGTACTGCTCTTACCTGCTTACATTGTATAAAACAGTAATGTGCAAAAACACTGAGATTGGCATGAATAGAAACAATCTAAATTAGCAGTTCTGAAAAAGACTTTCTAGATCTATTGATGAGGAAAAAAAAAGAATATTTAAAGTGATTGTTACATTTACAAAATTTCATCCACATTATACCATTTTTTCTGCTTTTGAAAAAATACAATTTTTAATCAATCTTGATACTGAATTAAAAAAAAATTATGAAAAGAAAACTCAAGTGTTTGAGTGGCTTTTGAGAAGATTTGGCTTTATAGTTTACACACATTATTACACATTTTTGCCTTTAAGTCTCTTTTATCTTTCAAAACAAATACTTAACTCAGTGCTAGAGACCTGAGCTGATGACTCTGCAGGGGCCATAGTGTTGTTGAGTCATGCAGCAGTACATGTATATATATTCAGCACATATACATTGCACTAGATATATAATCCCACATACATCTTATAGGAGGAATTTTGCTGCTAAGCAGATGTGGAAGAAAACAGGTAGAAATCCAGGCATGAGAATTAAGAGCAAATCTGGGGAAAAATTATCTGAAATGCAGTGAAAATAGGCCTAAAAATCAATAAAAACAAGCAAGCAAACAAACCAAACAACAACTTGATAGATACCATTTAAAGGATAAGATTATGAAATCATTGTCACCATAAGGTTGCTTATCTTATGCATCTTATAGCTGTTTTAAAGTTGTAATTAAAATAAAATCTCACTGGACAACTATTTTCAGTTCTGAAATTTTTAAATTTCTGTTTCTACATCAGCCTGAATTTACTTTTATTTTCATAATATTTTCATTGACAATAAAAAAAGTTTTGACAAAAATAAATCAGATTTTAATTGCATAATTGTCAAAATATTTGTAAATGAGTTTAAAATATTTAAGGAAAATAATTTAGGAATTCCAGAACTTTTCTAATTTTTGTAAATTATTAAATTCACTCAAATCAAACTTTGCTCTCAAAATGGTTTTTAATTAAGATTCTGACTTGCCCAGTTAACATAGCTTTTTTTTCTGATATTCTGGACAAAAGCTCCATTTACAGAAAGTAGAGTATCCATTATATGTAAACATTTTAAAAGAATCATAGAATCATAGAATGGTTTGGGTCGGAAGAGCCCTCAAAGATCATCTAGTTCCAACACCCCTGCCGTAGCAGGGATACCTCCCAGTAGACCAGGTTGTTCAAGGTCTCATCCAACCTGGTCTTGAACACCTCCAGGTATGGAGCATCCACAACCCCCCTGGGCAACCTGTTCCAGTGTCTCACCACCCTCAGAGTAAAGAATTTCCTTCTAATTTCCAATCTAAATCTACCCTCTTCCAGTTTGGACCCATTACCCCTTTTGTCCTATCACTACAGGCGTTTGTGAAAATTCCCTCTCCAGCCTTCTTGTAGGCCCCCTTCAGATACTGAAAGGCTGCGCAAAGGTCTCCCTGGAGCCTTCTCTTCTCCTGGCTGAACAGGCCCAATTCTTACAACCTGTATTCTAAAAAAAGGTGTTCCAGCCCTCTAATCATCTTAGTAGCCGATCTGTTTATATAAACAGTATATATTTGTAACCCCAAATCATTGCCTTTGAAGTCCCATATTTTTTCTCTTTTTATTTTTTGCTTAGCAAGCTGTCAAAATTTACAGAAAATAACACATTGTAAAAGGGCATTTAGGACCCTAAAGTAGATTTCCTTTATGTGCAGTACCCCCAAAGCTGCATCTTCTCTTCAGACTGTCATAGGTCAATTCAACAACAGAGAAGTTGAGTTCTTAAGGACAATTTCTAGGTTATTGCTAACAGATATTGAGACATAAACCCACTTGAAATAAACATATTACATTTTCAAAACTAGGAAGCACTGGCTTACATTACGTTACAAAAAAGAACATTTTCTGCCTTAAATATATTCAATCTTAAGGCTTCTTCCCATTTTCTAATGTATTTTTCCCTAATAAAATTTTTGCACATTTCCAGCCTCAAATATTGGCAGCTAGTCAAATGGCTATTTTGTGTCATGGTGCCTCATTCATTGGCCTTAAATCCATAAAGAAACTATAAACGGAACTGCATTTAAAACACTTCACTTGCTCAGAGGTGAATTTTCAGCGTCCCTCTGAGAAGTAACAGTAAATTTGATTCATTAAGTTAATTATGTACTTATGTAAAGCATTTTCAAAAATTATTTCTAAAATCTATACAAGGTCATAACAAGGCTTTTCACTTAGTCATTGTTTTTGAGTTTAAAAGGCCCCAAAGTTTTAATTTTTTCTTCTCTGTGTCATATAAACACTCATATATTCAAACATACTTTGTTCACCTTTTCCATTTCCATAATAAACCTAAGCATGCTTCTCACCCATGAAGCATATATTAAACAATTCCATATAGTGCATTAAGAATAAAAAACATGTTTGCGCCTTCATCATAACTTCTAAAGCCTACTATGACTATATCTCTTGAAAATTTACTCTTGTATGCTGGTTAATCTACTTCAGTTTCCACCTCCAGAACAAACAAAATTTCAACAGCAGAACAAAAAGATGTTCATCAGCTTTCTCATGTCACACATGTATTTGCAAGTTTATTTTCTTTAAATACTTTACCAGTATAGTAAGTGTGCTTACAATGACCATAAAGCAAAATTTAGTCATATGTAAGGACTATTATTTCCTATGTCCTTGCAGCACTTTACCAGGAATTTTGCATACTCGGTAACCCCATCATACCATAAGAGGATGAGATGAAGCTCTATTAATAATTAAGGCTGAAAAGCAGTTGTAAAATAAGGACTTAACATAAGGGAGGTAAAACTTTTTTAGCTACAAATAGTCTCAGGAGTCCAGTAATGGAAGGAACAGCTGGAGTATCTGACAAGATACTGGATATTGCTGCATATTGAATACTTCTGTGTGGCTTGGCTAGAAACTGTTGTGTTTTCCTGTTAATAAGGTAACCTATACTGTGTGGTGGCACAAAAGACAAAACCTATTGCTTTTACTTTTGTCTCTATGGTCTTTCCACTCTTTCAGGAAAAAAAAAGAGAGGGCAAGGAAGAAAGCATTCTTTTCATACAGGTAGCAAAACTGCAGATACACTTCAGCCTAATGTCAGCCTGGGAAGTTTTGCTTAATCCAGAAGGTCCTTAAAAACCCTCAGTTAAACACAACCCAAAATGTCAGCAATAGACAATAGAAAGTGATGCAAATTTTGAAGAAAACTACGGACTATTTTTTCTTGTACAGTGAATGGGGGTTTTATGATTCATTGTTTCAAGGACTATTAAAAGGCTTAAGAGCTCCACAGAGCTAATAATTTAATAGAACTAATAACAGAAGAAGCCAAAAGTGCACAGAAGTAACTTCTAGAGAAAAAAGAATCTGCATGAACTCAAGAGAAAAACTTATTGGAAGCCATGTCTAGGCTACAGGTGGTGAGAAAACATTGCCCTTGAGGAGAATCCACTTAATAGTATTGTGCATAAATCTTGAAGGGCATTGAAGAGGAGATGGTATTTTTTCAGAATGTACTCAATGACATTAGCTCCCAAGATACAATGATGTTCCTAAATGAAAAAGAAACAGAAAAAGAAAGGAACAGAAATACTTAATGCTAGCTGCACTGAAACAATAAAAGAGACGACCTATACATCTCATCAGTAGCTCTGTCTAGGAAGGATTGGTCATTTCCACATTGCTTAGAATTTAGTTTCATATCTCTGCTGTGCCCCTAAAATGCATAATCTCTCTCCTGTGTGCATGTGGAGAGGGTTGTTACTGATGAAGTATCTGGAATAACGTCATGTTGTGTTGCAGCCAAGCAGAAAGGTGCTTTCATGGTATGACACTGTCACCGAAAACCGGGATAA
>VZZY01014910.1:0-62493 GCA_013400335.1 Eurystomus gularis
ACATTTTTAATATGTATATAAAAGAAAAATGTTTAATATCTTGAGTTTGGAATAAGCATTGAATAAAACCCCACATTTTGATGGCAAGGCTTGTACTGAGAAAGAAAGGGAAAAGCTTTTTGCAGCTTGATTTAGATCAGGTGATGCCATCCAACTTTCTCTTTGTTCTTTTTAAAGCTCGAAATCATAAGTAACCTCAAAGAAAAACTTAGTCTGTCTTTCAGACTAGATTGGTGCTTGTACTATCTGATGAAGTTTCGATTTTGAGAGAGGGACATGATTTAATCAAATTAACTGGCATGAAAGTCTGACTGAAAATGAGAAAATAATATATTCCTAAGAAAGTTAATGCCTATCAACTTTAGCTCAAACATACTTGAGAAGCAATAATTAATTAGCAGGTTCTTGAATAATTTAATAATTCAGGCTGTTATAATTGGCAAGGAGTCTTCGATAGCTTGCTGGATATAGAGATGCAAAACCGCTGGGGCTCCGCTGGCTGGGGTTTTTACGGGGTTGCTTTGCACACAGCTCTGTTGCAAGTGTCAGGAATGCAGACTGGGGCTTTATCACCTTTAATTTTTCAAGACAGCTAAAATTTTCAAGTGTATCTTCATCTTGTAAAGCAAAAAATACACATTTTGTTCTAGTTAGTTCTGGCTTTGAAATTGTGTTTGGCTCCTCCTGAAAATGGAAGGAACTGCTCATACATGACTTCCTTTTTGGAAAATCAGTTCTGTAGGCTGTAGTTACCTGCCATTACTCAGAGTCTGACAAAGCCATTTTCCTTTGAGTACCCTTTTCAATCTCCATTTTAATGTTTTATTTTTTTGTTGTTTTTTTTTGCATCATTTATTGAGTTATATTTCAGAGAAAGAGTAATTAACCTTACATATTCAATGCTTTTTTTCTCTCTCTTTTTTTTCCTCTTTCCTCCAGCTTCAGAAGACATATTTCACTTGGCTTGGTTCCAGAAATTTTATACTAATGTTTGAACAATTAGTTCTTACTAATTGTTCTTACATGTTGTTTTTTGTCTTGAAAGGAAAATGATTTACTGTCAGAGTTCTTGAAACTGAGGCTGGCTTTTAGGAGGAAAAAAAAGGGTGGTCTATCTACTTGCCCCATATCAAGGGAAAAAAACTCACTAAGATTTAAAGAAATTCTTCAAGGAAGCCATCAGAAAATTTCAGAACTGCATTTATTTTTAGCTTTAGATTTGGAATTTAGTTAGAATTTTCTGTTACAGTTGAAGTCTGGATCCATATCTATTTTGATATAGAATATAGTGTGTGAGAATGCATTTCTGATTCATTGAAAATCTTTTCCTGAGTATTTCAGAACTTATAATTCCTGTGTACAAGAAAAAACAGACAATGCACGTATTCATTCTCCCAGACGTTCTTGCAAAGATTAAGCCCTGAATGATTCGCTCTTTAAGGATTGGTTTTAATAACATGATACCAGTGTAGAAGCCTTTGTCAGTGGAGGTACTTTGGGAGTGAGGGCCCATTTGACAGTAAAAAGAAAATTCAGGATTATAACTGAAAACTTTTTATTTATTCTTAGTTGAACAGCTTAGTTTGAGAGACACTTTGTTTTAGAAATAGAAGATATTTGATTATTACAATTTAGGTTGTTATAAAACTAAAAAGAGGTAGATTTTTTCCTACCTCACAGACTAATTTTAGCCTAAAAGTAAGTTAGTGTTTTCCCTACATGAGTAAAAGAGCTGTGGATCAAGTTCTCAGATGCAGTATTACTTTGAATATTAAAAATCTCGTACATAAATACAGTAGGCAGGTAGAATCTGCATTGCCAGCTGCTTGTTCTTGTATTAGATTTGAAATGGAAATCCTGCTATTTTTGGAGGCGTTTTAACTCGCTACTTGGTGTTAAACTGCTGAAATGTGTGGAAATTGAAGTCTTTTTTCTCTCTGTTTTCAGATATCTGCTTATGAGGACTCAGTGGCTGCTCATCTTGCAAAAATTCTCAATTCTGATCAGCACTCAGTTGTCATATCATCTGCCAAGTGAGTTGATTGGTTTTACGTACGATGTGTTGGATAAATCCCTTGTTTAACATCATCACCATAATAACCTTCTGTCTAAGCCTGATTTTCTTATAGCAGACCCAACTGTCTTGACTTAATATATCTTGATTTATATCTTTTAGAATGGATGTGTTTTTCTGCAAAATTTTTGATAGGGTACAATTGTAATGGATAGCTTAATACTAGACAGATGAGCATTTTTTAAAAATCACATAATATTAGTATAAAGTGATTTTAAATCACTCCAAATCAGCGTGCAGCTTAAATACAAAACTTACTGTTACTAATGCAAATATGTGATCTACTTCACATTACATTTCTTCTGTTCAGTTTTATGCATGTCCGTATCTTTATGGGGGCAAACAGTTTTCCTAATATGAAGCAGAACTTCAGGCTAGGTAGCTTTGTCATAGATCTGTCTGTATCAGTTCAATCAGTAGACAATAAGGGTTTTCTCCCCAAACTGGAACACTTGAAAATGAGAGATAATTACTTGGCAAATCATGGACACTATCTGAAATCAGAAGTATTTTATGTATATCTTCTCCGTGAAAAAAAACCCCTCATTTTGTGATACGCAAAAGACCAGTCATAGAATCTTCAGAAACACATCTGAAAGTCGTTAAATCTCTTCTTTTGTTTTAATGCTAAAAGTGAGTTAATATAATTTCGTTTTTAAAGTATACATAGCACATGTTGAAAATTAAACTGCAGGATATTATTATAACTCCAGACTCTAAATTGGGTCTGCATCTTGTTAAAGCTATTTAATTCCTGGCAAATAAATTTCAACCAAATGAACAGTACTAAGCAATTATCCACACTTCGTTAGCGAGTTGGCTTTCTGTCTGCAGTGTAGATAATAAGAACCAAGCCTTTGATTTATACAGTGAAAATTCACTGCAGCCACTGTAGTTTGCGTAGATACGCCTCAGGGTCAGCTGTGGTGCAAAAGCATGAGCTGTGCAATGGGATGTGTGTGGCCGTATGCTTTTATCTAAGAAGTGCTCCAGTAAAGTCAGTAGATTTTCTTCATGGTTTCTAGGCTCCATCTTTGCATGGGAGTTCAGAAGATTCTGTTTGGAGTTACCAAAGTGAACGCAAGTTTGCTAACTCCTCTGGTATGGAGGGTGTACAAACAAAGGAACGGATAAAATTAGTTCTGTTTATTTCAGTTCTTTGAAGTAAGAGACTTAGATGCAATGTGTGCAAAGGCTTAAATAAAAGGAAGAGTTTTTATATTAAAGCTTACCACTTGAATTTTGCAAGCCATGGGAAAGAGTGTCATCTGCTTTGCAAGTATGATCACAGAGTTGTTTCCAACAAGAAAGATGTATATCAGTGTATATACAAGTCAATTGCCATAAGAATAATCAAAACATAGCTATTCTATTTCATTTGATTTCTCCCCTCTCCTTTTTTTATCTGAAGAATATTATGTGAAACTGTAAAGGACTTTGTTGCCAAAATAGGGAAGACTTATGAAAAACCAATGGAAAATGCAGAGGAAGCTGATGCCATGGCCATTAAAGTAAGACTATGACTATATTCTGCTTTAAAGTTCTGGGTTTTTTTAAAGCTCATGGGTGTTTAATTTTCAAATTACTCCAGGGTGCCCAGCTTGGCTTTCATTTCAATGAGTGAATTTAAAAGTCTTCTCTTCTTATTGCATAGAACAGCTATTTCCAAACCATCTTTAAGATATCTGTAAACTCTTTTTACACTTTTTTAATTCCTAAAGGGTAAAGATCATGGTAACGTACATAGAGATAGGAAAACAATGGGATAGTGAAGAGAGAGTATGCTGGGAGAATGAAGACGAGAGACAACAGTGTTAAAAATAATGGTTTAAGCTGCAAATTGTAGAGATTGTGTTGCAAAACCACTGGGGGGAAAAAAAAAGGAGGATTTGATATGAGGCACAAAATTTACACGAGCTGAAAAGAAAAGAAGAAAACAAGATCACTAACAATCCCAGAGTCAGGAAATGTACTTGCTAAATGGCAATTTATGGTTCATGTTTCTATTAGGTGCACATTTTAAAAAAGGAATTTTTCTTTTTTTACTGTTCCAAGGCCAGACAGTGTTGGCTTCATTTCCCTTAGGAACAGAATATCACCTCTTTTCCAGTGTACCTAGAGAGAGCAGCTGCTTAGTGCTGGGTATAGGTGTTTTACAGTGTTTTGGTTCTGGTTTTGAGTCTTTGCTCTGTGACAATTCACTGCTTAAATATACAGCTGTGTTGCAAAAACAGCCCCGTGTGTCTCAGTCTAACAGCTGGGCATGTCCCTGTAACATTACTCTCCAGGTCGGGGTCTGAGCACCCATAATTTCTTACAGTGCGTGGTATGGGCAAGTCTATGGCGGTTCTCTGTGCTGCAGGCCGTTGGGAGAGGAGTAAGATCTAATCCGTGCCCTAGTCATGTGGCAGGCTGAGTTTAGTACAGTGTGTTATTTTCATCAGAGTGTAGGGGTTTGGGGTTAGCATTGCTCTAATCTGGTTGGGTGTCCCAGGGTACGTCTGCAAATAAACCATGCAGACCTACTTGTAATCTGAAATTCCAAAATGTTGAGCCTAGGTTTGGATTTTGCATAAACAGCTACATAGACACTTAAGACACTGACAATTTTAAATATAATCTGGTACTTAATTTCCTGAAAATGTTCACACATTCACTGTTCCTTTGTGTGTGTGTGTGTGTATTGTTTTCCACTTTGTCTTAGTGCTCTGAATTAAATGAGAAGCTAGACTTACTGCTCCAGGCTCTTCACACAGAAGCCCAGGCTGCTCCCATTCTCCCAGACATCACTCCCCCCATTGTGGAAGAAGAAGCAGAGGAGTTTTCAAGTGAAGAATCCTTGTCTGAAAGTAAAGAGCAATTAGTGGAGTGTGTCTCAAAGTCTTCCACCCAGAAACTCTTCAAACCAAGGGAACAGTTAATGCTCCGGGCAAACAGTCTGAAGAAGGCTGTGAGGCAGATCATTGAACAAGCAGAAAAAGGTGCACATCAGCAACGTTTTGGTCCTTACAGATAGAATAATGATGCTTTTTTTAAAAAAAAAACTAGCATAAATTTTCATTATTAAAGTTTGATGTCTACATTCTTACGTAGATAAAATTATGTGCTTATTGTGAGCTGCAAGGAAAAGAAGTGCAGCTTGTTTGGATGTTGATGACTGTCTGCATATAGGAATACATACATACGCACGTGTGCACACATATTATAGTGGGCTTATTTGTAACTATTATCCTCCACCAAATGAAATTTTCTGGCAGCAAACCTTTATCAATGGGCAAAAGATTGCTAGACTCTTTTTCACTGAATTGGCAATATAAATCTTTTGTTAATATTTTTAAACTTAAAGCTGCAGAAAAAAAGAAGCTAATTTTCCGTATATGCAGTTTTTCTTTAAAAATCCTGACATTTTCTGTCTTTTTTTTGATAAGCAGTTGTGGATGAGCAGAATGCTCATAGTGAAGAACAAGTGAACCAGTCTCCACTGGAATATAGCAAAGAATTTGATGAATCCAAAGAAGAGGAAAAAGAAGAAGATACAAAGGAACTTGAGTCCCCATCGAGTGAGTAAATGAGGAATAAAATAATTTAAAATTATGCAGTCTCTTTATAGTTGCATTATGAAGTCACAAATTTTAATAGATTTGGATAAATAAACGTTAAGAGAAAAATGTGGGAGATGAGGTGAGATTAACCGTCTTTTAGAATATATTTACAAAGCTGAGAAGGTATTTTGGGGGGAAAGAAGTGCCTGCATTTAATTCATTGATTGCACTCTCCTTTCTACATGAACCTGAACAGGGATTAGAGTTCTGGTGACAGTGGCAATAGCATATCTCAGACATAGGCATTTTGGGGCATATTATAGGAATTTCTGTCAGTCATTTCTGTTGAAGTGGTTTCAAGTTGTGTGAAACAGACATTTATTCAGTGTACTGACAATAAAACCTGATGTCTCCGCTGGGAACTTACCTTGAGACAGTTACTGGAACAGAGATAATGAATAATTATGTCTTCTATATGAAGTGGAACAGCGTAAAGCAGGAAAGAACATAATAAAAACTGGAGCATGGAAGTTTCCTGAGGAGCAGCAGTGCTAAGGTCACACCCTCTGTCTAATCTAGAACAGAAATTTGAACCAAAGCCTTCAATATCCTAGAGCTTCTTCCTGTGAAAAATTTCTTGCATTGCTGTTCCAAATACAAGTTATTAGTCCAGCTAGTTCCTTGCAGCTATTGGCTGCTGTAACGCAAGCCGTACAGCATGCCACTATACTAAGTATTATTTGTATCAACAGTTGTACACAGCAGTCAGAATATTGAGTGATCTGAGTTTAAAATACCGTGCTTGGAGGGTAATAAAGTAATAGCCCATTTTGTCACTAATATTTCCTTTTAGCTATTACTGTGTGTAAAATGGTATTTAGAGAATAGTTATCCCCTGAAATAACATAGTGCTAATTCCCACAATCAAATGACAGGCTAAAATCTCTCCTTTACGTGTCCTGTATCAAATCTGTCAATGAGTGGCTGTAGTGGAAGAAGGAAGGACAATTTGTCTATATGGGACCCTCACTTACCTCCTCCCTTGCTTAGTTTTGGCACCAAGCCAATCCAGCCAGAAGTCACATTTGGACATTTTCCATCACAAGCATCAATACTGCATTTTATGATGACTGGTAGTTCATGTGCCAGAGTTGTTGAAGAGTATCAAGCTGTGTAGTAATTTTAGGAAAGCTGCTTCTTCCTGTAGGTGGAAATTTCAGTCTTTGCCATATTATCAAAATGGACAGTGATGCATTGCAGGTGAGGTCTCAAGATGATTTGCTGGTCATGGAGAAACAGTAGTAGGTGATGGACAGCAAAACCCACCCTTTACATATTTGCTGAGCAACTTCCTGTGGCAAAATGAGCAAAGTTGTATGGGATTTGCGACTCCTTCTGTTGCCCTAACCCACACCAAGATCCTCAAAATGTGTTGTTCTCATGAGGCTCTGTTCTGAGGCTGGTGCCTGTGTCCGTAGCTCCTGTCCTGGAAATGCAACATTAATCTCTTGGGGCGTCTGTTGATTGAGAATCTTATGTTTCCTTTTCTCCAGGAATGGATGTCAGACTTCCTCCAGTTACTGTCTCTTCAATGGCCCCTCTCCTTTTTCCTTGGTTGTAGGAATCAATACTTGATAGTTGTCCAGTTCCAACAGTAGCTCATAGAGGATGCAGCCCTATGGATGACCCAATCCTACTGCCATGAATACATGATAAAATTAAAGCATGCACATGTATTTATATTCATATGCAGAAATACATATAAAACCTTGTTTCTTGGTGGTACAATTTCTGCGTTTATTGGGGAGCTGGATTCTTCATACATCTGATATGTGTGAAATAGAGTGCATATTAATGCTGTCAGTGGAAGATAGGTGTTTAGGGACAAAGCATGAAACATGAATTCAATTATCTGCAGTGAAACATCAGTTTTACTCATTAGGACTCTGTTGTTTTTATCAGAGCATGAACAGCAAAAGTTTATCTTTATTGCAGTTATCCCCCTGAGACTCATCTGTCAAATAAAGAGCAGCTGCTCTGTTGATTTTCCTATTTAATATAACTGCCTTGTTCCCAAGTACAGAGACAACAGAGTGTGTGAATAGCATTGTGAATTTTTCAGTAGCATTATGAAAAATGAATGTTAATTTTGCCCTGAATATTATATTTTTCCCTCCAAGGATCTTCCTGGTCGTTGGACAAAGATAATATTTTTCCATATGTTAATTACCTTCAACTAAATATTTAATAACTCTTATGAGCTATCACCTGCAGTTTTCACTCCTTTTCATTTTTTAACATTATTACAATGTTTTGTCTTGCACAGACACAAGTCATCGTGTTGTATTGTTGTCATACAATACTATAGTATTTTGTGGTAATGCCTAAGGCTGTTACAGAGATGTTAAAGTCAGAAGAAGCTGTTAGTCCACTTGGTCAGACCTTTCATATAAAACAGTCCAGAAAATTTCACCCAGTTATCCCTGTCGTGTGTATAATAATTTCTGTTTGACTTAAGCAAGTCATCCAGGAAGATGTGTAGTCTTATTCTTGGGATACAAGAGGGTGAAGAATTTGCCATTTCATTGACTGTCCCGTGCTAGATTATCATCACTTAAAAAAAGTGAATGGCCAAATCCTGACCTAAATTGTTTTGAACACAGTTTCTACACCCTGGTTCTTGTTATTACCTTTGTCTCTAGATTTTCCCACGTTGCATTTTCTTTGTGTTAATATTTTCATAGAGTACACCCACGTTATTCTCAGGCTGAGTTGTCATGGTTGATGTGAATTGACCTGTCCCTCTCCTGCCAAAGAAGAGTATATTTTATCCTTCCTACCACATTTCTGGTGGTGTTTTTCTTATGCTTTCTTGGTGTTAGTCCTCATTCTGTTTTTGATGAATTAGTTTTCAGGTTCTGAGAGGAATAGATCAGATCACTTTGAAATAATTTCATTTCTGTTCTGAGCTTCTTTAGATGGTCACAGCTGAAGCTGTCCTAGACTGAAGTATTTTTAATATGTGAGATAATTTGGAGCAGAGGTAGCCAAGAAATGTCTTGTCTATGATCATCTGGTGTGCAAAAGCTTTCTACATGCACATGGAAATGCTATAGCAAAGCATTCCCTAATACCCAAACTTTCTTCCCTGGGGCACCAGTTTCTGGCTACGTCAGAAAGGGCTGATTTTCACCGATTACTTCCCCATGCTAAAGCAGGTGTTGACGTATTCTCTCAGTCTGCATGAAACAAGTTCTGCCAGGAAAGTAGATTACAGCACCTGAAGTCAGCCCTCTGAAAAGCCTGTCCTCCTTCATCACCTCCAGAGGTAGCCCCAGGGATAACTGGCCTCACTGAGCTACCAGTTACTCTTGGTGAACATCTTCTCTTTCCTCTTGAGTTTCTTCCACTTCTTTTTCTGGGTCAGTTACATCAACTACCAAACCTTGCTATCTGTCACAAGGTTTTATTGATCCATCTTCTGGGGCATTTTAACAAATAACTTATTTCAATTATTTTGGAAATTGCTAGGGGTTTTTTGTAAAAAAGAAAAGATGATGGAAAACTGATGTTCTCCCCAGTCTCTCTAACTGCAGAAGACAAATATGTCTGAACACAGATTTTTCCCTTCCCTTGCAGTTTTCTGTTCGGCTGCAGATAAAGATGTCAGAGTTTTGTGTGCTTTTTCCAGAAACCTGATGCAGGCAGGGAGCCCATTTTAGCAGCTTAAAGCAAATAGTTTGGATATTGATCTGGTATTTCCATGGCCTATTGGTTAGAAGAGCTATCTATGTTAAAATTGTTATAATTGGTGACATTTAAAGGACATGAAGATGTGGGGCCAGGGGACAGGGTTCAGTGGTGGATGCAGTAGAGTTAGGTTAGTGGTTGGACTCAATGATCTTGAAGGTCTTTTCCAACAAGAATGATTCTATGATACTATGATAAATAATAGTATACTATATAATATCTTTATAAGTAGATATAGATTGAATTTAAGTTTAAATTTTAAATTCTTATTACTGTTTGGACAAGTTTATCAGAAGCTTGTGACAGCATTAAATTCTATTGATTTTAAGGTGGGTATAGTACAGTTTTTGCTAGTAGCTTGAAGCCTAAGTTGGGAACACCTCATACTGAATGCCACACACACTTGTTCATTTTAATTTGTGCTTGTCACTTGATCTATTTCTGAGTTTTCTTTCCTGTATTTAGAAGAAAAGCTGGTGTGAGTGGGAGGGACATTTGTCACGTAATGGTAACAGATTAAATTAATGCTTTTAAAATAATTTCAGGGCTGTAAAAACTATGCATTTGATAATGTCATAATAAGTCTAATTAGTGCTCTTTTACTTCTGCACAGTTAAAACTGCACCAAGATCTCCAGATCGACGTACAAGCCGAGGTATCCATTCTCAGACAGGCTCTTTCTCGGCTCCAGCTTTGGCTGCAAGCAAGGAAAACCTCCCAGTCCTTAACACTAGGATTATCTGCCCAGGTAATTATGATTTTGACATCTGCTGCTTTTTATACTACTCTGGTATTGATTTCTGTTTCCCTGCTTGCTGTCAAATAATGATTTTTACTTGACACTCTGAATTTGTTTGAACCAACATACACATCTTGTTGGGGGAAATGCAAAATAATGTAGACGATTCCTAATTGTTTGGCACAACACCAGAGGAAGCAGAAGTGTTGTGTTTAATTCTGGAGGATGAAAAATGAGATTCAGGATCTTAAAATTACAGAATCACAGAGTGGTTTGGATTGGAAGAGACCTCTAAAGGTCATCTAGTCCAACCCTCAACCATGGGCAGTCATGTCTTCACTAGATCAGGTTGCTCAAATACCCATTCAGCCTGACCTTGGACACTTCCAGTGATGGGGCATCCACAACTGAACAACTTGTTCCAGTCTCTCACCACCTTTGTAGTGAAGACCTTCTTCCTTACATCTAGTTTAAATCTCCCCTCTTCCAGTTTGAAGCTATTACCCCCCGTCTTATCACTACAAGCCCTTGTAAAAACTTCCTCCCTAGCTTTCTTGTAGGGCCCCTTCAGATACTGGAAGGCCGCAATAAGGTCTCCCCAGAGCCTTCTCCAGGCTGACCAATCCCAGCTCTCCCAGCCTGACCCTTGTAGGAGAGGTGTTCCAGTCTATGTCCCTTTTGTGTTGGGGACTCCAGAGCTGGATGCAGTAATCCAGGTCAGGTCTCACGAGAGCAGAGGGGCGGAATCACCTCCCTCAGCCTGCTGGCCACGCTTCTTTTGATGCAGCCCACAATAAGGTTGGCCTGTGCTGTGAGCTCAGATTACTGGCTCATGTCCAATTTTTTATCCACCAGTATCCCCAAGCCCTTTTATCATTTTCATCCTAATCAATGGAGGCTATGAAGGGGCTGAGGAACAGAGCAACGTAAAGTTCAACCCTTTGAATAAGAGGTGTCTGTAGACACCTTTCTGGAAGTGGGTAACTGAAACTACATAAAGCTGCTGCACAGCAGAAACAGTTATTATCCAAATGCAATTCATAGGAGGGACACCAGTAAAACAGTGTTTTAATTAACTTCACTAGTATAGTTAAAACATAATGGAACTGAGCTTACATTTTTCTTTAGGTCAGTTTAAGTGAAAGCTTTTTATTGTTTACATGCATTACACAGTGTGTTGTAGAGTGACATCTATTTTAGTCAAGGTAGGCATGGCGAGGCTGTGATCTTTCCACAAATGAAGTTAAACTGTGACTTTACCAGTTGTAAAAATGGTAAGGGGATTCCTTAGGAATATTTCCAGAAGAAAGAACCAAAGGAAAATCATAGACAGTTTGGAGATGAAGATTAAACTAAATAAAAATCTCTAGTGGTCTTTTTGGATGTTGTGTCACCCATTTGGTTACTATGCCAGCCAGTCAGTGTTGACCTGAAATCTTAAATTTTCTTTGTTTTTTTCTTTCTCAATGGTGGCACCTGAAGAGTCAGCCACCGCACTGCAGCATGGCTGCCTTTCTGCTCAAGAGAGCCAGAGACCTGAAAAGATAACCAATATAGGTAAAAATTGAGATAGAAACGTAATCATTCCCTATACAGATTTAATGAATTTTGTCTCTCAGTATGTGGCTTATATTATGACAATTTGTTTCTCCACTTATCAAATACAAAGTGATTTTTTGTGTTGTGTTGTTTTTTTTTCCTGTTTGTTTTTTTAATCAGGTTTGAGGGCTGGTCTAGCTGCTTCTATTGCAGGAAGTTCCATTATTAGCAAAATGTTGCTAGCAAACATCGATCCATTTGGTGCTACGCCATTTATTGACCCGGATCCAGATTCCCTGTAAGAATTTTTCTTTTCCAAATGTACTGTTTTGCTTTAGTTTGCTTTTCTTAGGTTGTTTTTTGTTTTGGTTTGGTTTGTTTTTTTACCTTTTTGTGATCTTTTTTGTTTTCATTGTGAAGTTCTTACTTGCTATCATTTGCCAATAGGCCTCAAGGTCTGAAAACAGGTTGGTTTGTGCTGGTTTTGAGTTATGAGCATCACAAAGTTGTCTTGCAGCAGAAATAATAGGAGACATTTCCTTGCTTACCCTTCGATCACTCGCTCTGGGAGGAGGAGGAGGACAGCAGTCCTTCAGAGCTGGGTTTTCTTGCCCGAACTGCTGGTCTTAATGCAAGCTTGGCTGTCAGCAAGATGCTGAAGCAGTTCTGTGCACTTTGTAGTAGAGGAAGAAGATTGTGCCCCTAAGGACTGGAGCAGCAAGGTGGAAAGTATTTGTCTTAAGCTGTCTCTGCTTCCCAGAACTGGGTGTAGCATTGGCAGAGACTTCTGGATGGTATCTGGGTTTTGCACTGTGGCTCCCCTAAAATAAAGCACTACTGTGCCAGCAGCATCAGCCAAAAAATTAGCATCAGCATGCCTAAACATAACCTGACTGCTTGGCCCAGTGTGGTGCTGCTGTCTCAGAGCTGTGCCTGGAGCAGCTCTTTCCTCATATCCTACTGTTATTTTGGGTGTGGTAGAGATAGAGCTGGATGGGGGTGTGGTACAGTTTCTTCTTTGCCCTGTGGGAAGTAACTTGCACTCACAAAGGAACGAGCAGCCAATCTGTCTCTTTGACTGACATTGGGTTTCCTCAGGGAGATTCAGAGGAAACATCTCTTGATGTCTCTTGGTTGCCATATCTGTTCTGAAACTAACCACAATCTTGGTCAAAGGTCTGTGGATCTAGGTACTGTACAAATGTACACCTAATTATCTCTTTTCTTCTAATAGGGAGGGATATTCAGAAAAATGTGTCATGAACAACTACTTTGGAATTGGGTTAGATGCAAAAATTTCACTAGAATTTAATAACAAGCGAGAAGAGCACCCTGAAAAGTGCAGGTAATATAATTGTCAGCAACAGAGCCAAGACGTTTCCATTCTTTTCTTTTCCTTATCTCTTTATTTGAATTTCTTAACTTTTTCTGATCCTACGAATACAAGACAACGTGTGTATTGCAATATGTTAAGTCTTGTTTACCTGTTTTGCCTGTTTTCAGAAGTCGGACGAAAAACATGATGTGGTATGGAGTCCTTGGCACAAAAGAGCTACTGCAGAGAACTTACAAGAATTTAGAACAAAAAGTTCAGCTTGAGGTAAATTTTATTTATGGGCAGAATGAGTATTTTTCCTTCCGTAATGTGCAGTGAAGAATTTGGGCTTCATCTTGAAACCTTTTAGAGTTCTTCTGTCAACCCAAGCTGACCTCAAAGGCACTGTGTAAAAATGTGCTGAGGAAGAGGTGGTTCCCCAGGTGTTTTTTTGAAGTGTCAGTACTGAAATATCACAAAATACCCAGTATAGTGTTTCTTGTAATTACTGGGTGGGTTTTTTTTAATTACTGTATTTCTGAATGTTCACTGCATTAAAATGTGAGACAATAACAGATATCAGTATGCACTAAACAGAAGGAAAGAGTCTGAATCCTTCAGGTCCATCATCAGAGAGAGCACACAGATGATCCTTGTCAAAGGATCTGATAGAAGAGAGAGGATTCTGAATGTGCATCATGAGAAGCCCAGCTACACCAGTAGAGACTTTTTCCAATAGGTGTTTGAGTCATTCACACAAAAGAAGCAAGATATTATCACAGCAACAGCAAATGCAGTGCCAGTTATCTGAACAAGGTTATTTTTTGTCTTTTAAGTTTTGATGTCGAGTCTTCTTCACAATACTGGGAACTTAAAGGAGATAAAAGTGATTACTAAATGCAGAAAAAGACTATGGGATGGTTGCTGTTATATTCACCCAAAGAATATCTAGGCCTAATTTGACAAAAAACATACATAATTTCTCTTTCTTCTTCATGCTAAGTATTTCATATAGAAGTTCATGATATTTATATGAAGATAACTTTTTAAGTTGAAAGAATAATTTTAAGTTACTGGAGCTCTTTCTCACTCCTCTGAGATTCTGTCTGTTAGCAGCAGATTGCTGTTATCTAAGGAGTGAGTAATTATCAAGGAATTATGCAGTAGTTAGCAAATATAATGACAGGAAAGAACGTTATGCATGCTGCAGATAGAATTCTAATTTAAGGATCTTTTGAATAAGATTCAAATAAGATTCAATAAGGCATTCAAATCTGACCTTTCCATAATTATTTTTGAATATTTCTGGAAGTAAATCACCAAGGAGAAATTTCTTATTTAGTAGTTCCTTGCACAATATTAGCCTTATGTGAAACGTGTGATAGGGTGCACAGCATTGGAAAATTAAAAATATCAATTTCAAGAATTGCAGCCAGACCTCTACCATAATAAAAATGACTGTGCAGCATCTATTAATATCACAGCGTATTTTGGATACTGTCACGTTTTGATTAAAATGTTAAATTCTGTCTTGTTGCTGAGATTAAATCATAAAAAGAGAGCACTAAGTACATTCTGGAAATAATTTTGTATTTATTTTCCTCCTGATAAAATTGCTACAGATTTTGTCCATATTTCCTGAGGATTTCTATTTCATTTGTATAATTTTAAGATCCTTCTGTGGGACTGGTAACTTGCTGTAATCTACCAATCTTCTTTAAAGGCAACTTTACCCACAAATTCATGATCCACAAAGCAACATCTGCATCCAGCATTCATGACCTTACGTTTCCAAGTTATTTCAAATCCACACGTGTGGCACTGCTGCAGGACTGCACTTTTAACTCCCAGTTGAATGGTTTTAGGTCGTTGGGCTCACCCCTGAAAGCAGTTGTACTGCTCTAAGTCAAGAGTTATTTCACTGCTGTCTGTAAATTTACTCTTGCCCATAAGTAGGGTGAGACTGACCAACATCATGATTGTGTTGAGTAGGACTTTGTTGCTTATGTGTTTTGGAGCATAAAACAGTAAGAAAGAAGGACTGAACAGCTGGTCACAGGAGTGACTTCTTACCTGCAGAATCAACAACTAGCCATGGCCAGGGTAACAACTCCAGGGTCAGTCCTAGATTTTCCAATGCAATTTCAGGAGCAGAGTGAAGTTATTGTTACAGGAAGCCAAGCATACAATGCTAACAACACTTACATTTAAGTTCATGTTTGTGGCTATGCCAGAAATATTCATGGATTGTTTTTTATTAATTTTTTTACCTCCCTCAATGGAATCACCTAAATGACAAGTTTATTGCAATTTTGGGAATGCCAATACAGGGTGGAAGTCTTGTTACTGAATGGTTAAATGAAGCTTTTTGTAATGTCCACGGTGATCTGTGTGCACTCAGGAAGACACCTTTTTTCATTACAAAAGATTTTTAATCCTTGATAGACAGAGCATGGTCTAAGTGCATGAGGAACTTCATGATAAGGGATGTGAAAATCTTTCTTTAAAGAGTCCATGACTCTTCAAAGTTCTGTGAACACCTCTGCTGTACATAGTACAGCTTTTCATCTCTGCAAAAACTGGTGCTAAGATTGAGGAGAAGCAGTTCGTATTTAGAGGTGCTTCACAGCATGGAGGGAATAGTCTTGTCTCAAACCTGTGAATGACTCTGTTCTTCCCTGCCAGCTCTAGTGAAGCTTCCTGTGTTAAAAATGGTTGATTACTTTTATCACATTATTTATATACTGAATGAGTTTTTATCCATTACAGTGTGACGGACAGTACATCCCCCTTCCAAGTCTGCAGGGCATAGCTGTGCTAAACATTCCCAGCTATGCTGGTGGGACTAATTTCTGGGGTGGAACCAAAGAAGATGATGTGAGTAACATTAAAGAGGAGTAACTTTCTGGGCATAACAAGCAATAAATACCATTAACTGCTCTTCTAATTTAATTTTAGTAGTAGTAGCATATATTTTGGATAGCAACTCTTATTCAGGGAGGCTGTTTCAGTTTAAACTGCTTTGTCATGTTGATTTTTTAATTGAAAATATATCCCATGATTTTTCACCGTCTGTTGCCTTCCGTCATGTCCATTCCAGCAAAATGTTCATTATAAGGCTTAATGATTTTTTTTAATTGGCTTTATGAGTATTTTTAGAAACTAAACATACAGAGACACAAATTGTTGCTCCTCATATTGTTTAAAAACTCCTGTAAATAAAGTCTCTCAAAGCATAGATTCATCTGTTTGCTATATTCTAACAATAATCAAAGGGGACAAGGATAATCACTCACGGTTTATACCTGAATTTTCCTCCTGTTCTTGAAACACCATTAGACTAAGGGATGATGATTCAGAAAATGAGGACTGATGCATTTTCTGACTGATAATTTGGTGGGGGTAGTAATCTCTTAATTATTTCAATGAGCTTCTAAAAAATGTTAACATCTTTTTTCCCCGTCTTCCTTACATGGCCTAAGAAATGTTACACGACACAAATACCTTTTGTCAAAATGCTTTTAGTTTCTTGTGAGTTATTATCCTTTGCTTTTATTTCTACATATGTGGATATATATACACATATATAAAAGTCACAAAAAATATTTAAACATGTTTCAATGTCCTGTTCTCATTTTTTATATATGTCAGAGGATGGCAGTTGTGTTCATATTTGGCTATGGATATTGAAAGTTTTTATATACTTGACAGCATCTCTAACATCTGCTCAGCTCCTGTTCAGGAGTTTATTTTTCTCTCTGGACTGTCTCACTGAGAGAGAAGATCTGTCCTGGCTGCCACGTTGGCATACAGCAAACGTAGGTGTCTTGGAGAAGTTTTACTGATAGTCTTTGACTTCTGCTGGTCAGACGTGCCAGCAAAGTGACATCTTTGTTCTGGACAGGGTTAGGAGTGTAATTCACTGCTTCAGTGCAATCTTGAGTGACTTATCAGAGGTAGTGGTGGTGGTCTGAAGTGCTGCTGGTTCTGCTTATCTGGACAGAAGAAAGGTGTTTTCTTTGACAGCTGTGACTATTCCTGAAACATTATTGGCGAGCCAAGCAAGATAGCTGCACACTGACGGACTTGAGTGGGGCTTTTTTAGTCATGTTTTTAGTGCCAGAAGACAGGCTGGAAACATGACCTGTAACAGTAAAGGGGCGGAGGGAATTGTTTCTTGGACATTGATCTGTAGAGATTTGGTTGCCTTGGTTAAAAAAAAAAAAAAAGATAAAAAATAGATGTATGTGGTTGGTTTTCAGTACAGGTAAGTTTTACTGGTGGAGAGACACAGCAGACAGGGTTGTGTGTTTGCTCATCCTTTTGCTAAAATGAAAGCACAAAATAAATGAAATTTTACAACTACTTTTTCTTCATCCATGCAGAACTAGCGCTGTAGATGTCAGTTATACTTGTTAAAGCTGGATCAAGGACTCTCCATAGTTTTTACCTTGGAATAACAGAATCACCATCTTTGCTGCTTTCAAGACGTTCACATCCTCATGTAAAAAACAGAAAAATTTCCATGGGAATCGGAAAAATTCAGATGGAGAAACCTTTTTCTTCAAAACACTCCAGACGCAGTAAAATTGCACTTTCATTCTATGACACTTATCTGCTCAAAACCTATCTGGGCAATCCTGGGATGCTCTGAAGGGGAGTGCCACCTGAATGTGGCAGTGAACTATGGCATTTGTGCTGTGCAGCGCATTCCCTAAGAGGACCTCCTCAGCGTCCTGGCCAAAGCCACCGCTCACTGCATTGGGGTGAAGGCTCCCATTGGTTTGGTGAGCAGCAGGGATCAAAGTCCCTCACCCTCTTCCCCATCCTCTCCCTCCCTGAGCCATTGCTGCAGACCCTATCTGGATTACAGTCTTGGATCTGCACCCCCTTACTCTTCACCTCCAGGAAATCCTCTACTGGGGCCAGGACCTGACTAGTTGTGGTATTTGAGCTCCTTTCAGGGATTTTTTCTGGTCTGGTCTCAGGTGTCCCTGATGCAGCTCACTCTGTCCAATGTGCCAACTGAGGTAGTCTGAGTACCGCTCAGAGAGGTGATCCCTCTACTCATTAAATTCTTTCTGGAGTGATTTTTCCCTCATTGCTCCCTATTGCTTATCAGGATGAAATGGTCAATCTTCAAGTGACCTTAGTATCTCCTGACCCAGTTGAAGTCCAGCCTAAAACTTGCCCCGTGGCATGGCTGAATTCCCCTGCAGCACACCAGGTGGCAATGGCACATGCAAGACATCCAGCACCTTATGTAGGCTCGTGGAAATTCAACATCTTGGCTGGATATCAGGACATGTGTTCCACACAAGCGATTTTCATATTTACAGTGGATAATTGTATATAGCGCAATTAAGATCCTCTTCAGTATGAAAGCTGTGTTTAACAAAGCTGAGTGTAGACTCAGATGTTGGTTTCCAGAGAATTCAGAGTACAAGATAAGCACTTCTGAGAAAAAAAGACACCATTACTCCTCTTAACTTCAAGAACCTCTTAGATATTAAGTACATTAACCAAGCGGAGATTTGAATTGGCCTTTCATCTTGCCTTGAAAAACATTTCTTAGTCTGCACGCTGAGACATGCCATCCTTCATACACAAGTATATGCCTCGTCATTCAGATATTTGAAATGCTATTAGAATTGCTGTTTTGAAATATTATTTGCCTACCATCTACGGTATCTCACTCCTATGACTTTGAGAGACAGCGCAGATATTCTACAGTAAATAAGTTAGAGCATTTAAATGTTGACAACAAAATGAATGAAGCTGTGTTTCATTGAACAAGCAATCTAAGCACTAACTGTACCATCAAAATGGAATATTTTCTTTTCCTTTCAGATATTTGGGGCTCCATCGTTCGATGATAAAATCTTAGAAGTTGTTGCGGTATTTGGCAGCATGCAGATGGCAGTTTCAAGAGTCATCAAGCTGCAGCACCACAGGATAGCTCAGGTTTGTTTCTTACTTGGAACCACACAACATAGTCAGCAGCAGTTTCAGATGCTGGCAAGTAGTGATACTCCTGATGACCACCACCCTATACGTTAATAAAGTGCTGACATTGTTTTAATTTTAACGGGTAACAAATTGTCTTCAATGATGAATGAAGTATAAAAGTGCTTCATCCCTGAGACAGTCCTGGAGGGAAGCCACAGCTCCTAGTAATCAACATATTTCAGGTGGCCCATCAGTTTCATTAGTATTTATTGCTCTGTAAAATAACGTGTTTGTTCTTTTCCAGTGTCGGTCAGTAAAGATCACCATACTTGGTGATGAAGGGGTTCCAGTGCAAGTCGACGGAGAGGCGTGGATCCAGCCCCCGGGAGTTATTAAGATCGTACATAAAAACAGAGCTCAGATGCTCACGCGAGACAGAGTATGTTGCAGAAAGTGTGTTCTGAGATACCATCACTAACGTTGGCTTCTGTAATCACTTGACTCAGTTATAACATGAAGAAAAAACAGTGCTTCCAAAAATGTTTTAGAACTATTTATGTAACTTACGTAATTACTTACAGTTATATAATTTCTATAATAAGCTGGATAGACAACTGTTGTTTTGTATGTGACAAAGCTTTTTTAGCTTTTACCAGTTTTATTTGTACTATTCCTGTATTATTATTAATATGTAGTAAGAATGATCAAAATTCTCTTCTTCCTCTTCTTCTTTCTCTTCTTCTTTCTCTTCTTCTTTCTCCTTTCTCTTCTTCTTTCTCCTCTTCTTTCTCTTCTTCTTCCTCTTCTTCTTCCTCTTCTTCTTCCTCTTCTTCTTCCTCTTCTTCTTCCTCTTCTTCTTCCTCTTCTTCTTCCTCCTCTTCTTTCTCTTCTTCTTTCTCTTCTTCTTTCTCTTCTTCTTTCTCTTCTTCTTTCTCTTCTTCCTCCTCTTCCTCTTCCTCTTCCTCTTCCTCTTCCTCTTGCTCTTCCTCTTTCTTTCTCTTCTCTTTCTCTTCTTTCTTGTCCTCTCTAGCTATATTAAACACAACCACATACTGGAGATTTTAGCACAGTTGCATAAATAGCAAAATTCTATAATGTCCATTTTCCAGAATTTCTGCAGATTTCTTTCCTCTCTCACTCCTACTCATCCTTCCTTTCCCCCATGACCCAGTCTCAGACAGAAGACACACAAGCAGAACGCAATCACAAAGCCCTGGGGGAGTTCACGCTTGTCTAGGATTTCTGTTTGAGAGGCATAACTGCCCCTCAGTTCTCCATCCTCTAATGGGATGTTGAATTTAGGGTGGGGTTAATGGCATTTGATCTCTATTTTAGTAAATTTGTTACTTTTCCCCACTAATTTTTAGGTTTGCATCTTGTATTAGCTTCAGATTTGGATCTTCCTACTTGCACAAACTGTGCTTGTATTACCACTGTCTGTGTTCTTATTATGGAAGACACTTTCTGAGGATACTGGGGATGAGATAGAATGAGAGAACTTTCAGAAATGACTTATTCTCTGTACTAAGTTTAAAAAATATCAAATGCCATTTTATTACTTATACAGCTTGTATTATTTATATAAAATTAAATTTAAATTTAAAAGTTGTTTATTAATTTTAACTGGAATTTTATATACGTTAAAATTTACAGGAAAATAGAAAATTAATTTTTAATAAGTAAGAATGCTCCAAGTGCTGTGAACTGAATGTATACTTTATTTTGATTAGGCCTTTGAAAACACCCTGAAGTCTTGGGAAGACAAACAGAAGTTCGATTCCTGTAAACCTGTCATTCGATCTCCCTTGTACCCACAGCAGGCTGTTGAGTTGGCTACCGAAGAAGAAGTTGCACAGATCCAGCTGTGCTCACAAGCTGCAGAAGATCTTATTACCAGGTACAGTAAAATTAATAAGTTTGGATTGTCAACCTAGACACCGAGACTGAATTATTCCTGCAAATGCATGCATAGGCTTAAGAAGTGTTTATTTTCCCTGTTTTTTTGGTTAATGTTTAGTTGCCATTCTAGCAGTTAGTTTTTTTCCTGTTTTGTTTTATTTTATTTTTAAGGTTCAACTTGTTTATGTATGCTTTTCTTAGATATTTCTGTAACTTTATTTTTGTGTGTTTATGTATTCTTTTTTCATGTGAAAACTGACTTTCTGAAGAAGCAGTGGAAATGGAAAACTGGAAAGTTTCTTTGCAGAGAGGCTTTTGATTGAAACTTCTCATTTTGTGCAAAAGCAAAAGTATATTTATTGGAAAAAACCCTTCAGAAATCAACAGTGTGGATGTACCCACCTGACCTTAACTTCTCCTGACATTATTTCTCCTTAAAGCCTTGTTACTCACAATTTCGAAAAGATGAGCACTTTCCAATACACCTGAAAGTTTTCTTAAAATATTGTACAAGTAAACAGTTAACACACCAACATTCAAGGAGCCTGAATTGCCAGATAAAATATTCGTACCTTTTTTGCATTAATTCACTCATTCTTTGTTATTGCAGCTTTCTATTTCATTCCTAATGCTCAAAATCCTCCTCTCTGTGCCCCTGGACACTTCAGTAATTTCCATGGGTTGAGATAAAAGTGAGCTGATGGTATGAAATTGATTCCATGGCCTTGCTTATTTTCAAGAAGTAACTTCATGAAAGTTCATAACTTTACTTTCTTCATGAGATGCGAGTATTTTAATAAAGAGGACACTTCCATTTTCACAAAAAAAACCCTCCTAGTGTTGTTTATTTTTTAAGAAAAGCTTTTTTTTACATCAGAACGTTTTATAAAGCTGCTATTCAGTTCATAATGATAAAAAATTATCTTAAGCATCAAAATCACTTCATGTTGTCTGTGTTGAGTTGCACTGATAATATAAGAAAGGAATTGAAGAACTACTTTTTTATACATATATATACTGTACTGGTGACTTCAGTAGGCATAGAAAAATCATTTAGGTTATAAAATACCCAAAGTGAAGGTCAGCCAAGATAGCTTAACAACTTTACTGTCCTAGAGATGGTCCTGAGGATGTAATTACAACTGGACCTCCCATAACCGCAAATGATTGCAGGCAATTTTAATGTCACTTCTGGAGAAAATGCCTTGTGAAATAAATGTGATGGTTTTAAAGATAACTTCAAGTAAGTTATCTTAATGTGCCACTTTTCTTCTCTACAGTTTATTTGAAATAATAGCCCCGGCATTTTCTTTGGTACAATTTTTGCATAGCATTTGTGTTCTAAGACAAACAAATGTGTCTCAGTATTTCGCAGCAGAATAAATAATCTGTGTTATGGATATCATTTATAGGAGGCGCTGTATTGCTTGAAAAGATACTTGTATTTCAACCGTTGTTATGAAAGACTATATATATGTTTTTAAGTGTTTTGTGAAACATCTTTGTATATTTTCTCATTGATCAAGTTGTGTACTCTTAAGATTTATTTTTAAAGGAAGTAGGTAATATTTTCCTCTTCTTCAAATGTTTGCAGGATCTGTGAAGCAGCAAAAATACACAGCCTCTTGGAGCAGGAGCTCGCTCATGCTGTTAATGCATGTTCACATGCATTAAATAAAGCCAACCCAAGGTTTCCTGAGGTAAAAGAAGAGCAGAGATTTATGTATAAGTAAATGAGCTTTAATATCAGTATGTATAAGCTTGTAACATGGGAGCTTTATTGTACTCCCTGTCCACATATTAAAACAAGCAGGATGATAATTCTTGATGTTTTTGATAAACAAGACTCCTAAATATACACATACATGCTCAAATTTAAATGAAATTGCTTAACAGATGAATGGAAGTGATGCAGCAGTGCTTATTTAAATTAAGAGGGACGGTGTACTAATGTCATGCTGAGCATGAATAAACCAAAGTCGGGTCAACAAACTGCAAAAACAATAGGCAAAGTAAGCTCACATCTGCGTGCAAACAACTGCGTAGACATGTCCCCAGACACAAAGTGGAGTCCTGAAAAAGGCTGAGCAAATGCTGTTACTACGTATTGGTCAATTCTTGTGGATGCATTCACAGAAATTTTGATGCTTGTTAGCCGCGTGCTATGCAGAGAATGCAGACACACTAGACAATCTGGGTGTTTTCAGGGATAGGACCCCCAAAAAGTTCAATTTAGGTAGAGGCTGTCTATATCTAATGTAAATTTACGTATGGTAAAGATGTTAAGTTACCTTTTGCTTCTTAAAATATGACTAGCACCTTTCTTCTGCTAAGGATAAGGTGAACAATTCAGCTCACCAGCTGTTGTTAAATGAGGCCCACAACTTTTCTGCTGGCCTTTGTTGTTCATAAAAATCATGGATCCATCTCATGGATGGCTGATTCACTTGATGATCTTCAGCTTTGTATAAGATCTTATTAAATGAAGATGGGGAAAAGACAGCAAATAGATAACTACATTTTTGTTTTCTATTCTCAGTGCTGAAGAAGTTGTCAGTGTAGAGCTAAATTGATGTATTTCTTCTAGAAGACTCTTAAGATCTGTGCTATAAGCCCAAAGTACTTATTGTCAATCTGACTTGGCATCACTTCAAATAAATACTATGCTTCTTATTCCTCAGAGCCTTACCAGAAACACGGCCATGGAGATAGCTGTCAATGTGAAGGCCCTACATAATGAGACTGAATCTCTGCTAGTAGGAAGAGTTCCTTTGGTAAGATCACAAAATACATGGTTTTATCCTCTCATTCAGATTATCTGTGAATTGTTCTTTGCTGGTTTTTTAAATCGGTGCAGGATTTATGACATGCTACAAGAAGCTCTGTAAGGCCAATTGGAGGACATTACACTGCATTTGTTGTTTGGATCAGAATGAGTTACGAGTTCTTGTTCTAGGTTGGCATCCATCTTACCTCACTTCAGACATCTAGAAGGTCATTTCTTGGACTCTTTTTAATAGTCAGTGGAGACAAATAAGTATCCCTGTTGAGGTTGTTTCACACTCAGTTGAGTCTTGGAGACCATTTCTTAGACAAAGATAAATCATCTTCTGGAGATTTAGCATTCAACAGAACTTCTGGAGTTCTGTTGTGTGACCATCTTCAGAGTTTAAAGAGAACCTGGGGTGGGAGCTTTTCAAGCTCATACATTCAACTTCTACGTATCTAATATGGGCAAGTAAATCTCACCCTTGTTCTAATACCTAGAAGGAACTGATTTATAACTTTTAACCATTAAGTGTTCAGTAGACCTCTGATGGTTCTTGCAGACTTCACATCTTCTTTTTTGGCTAGTATTTCTAAGCCCAAAATAATGAAGACTGATCAAGAATTGTTATACCTGGATGTATACGTAGAACATTTCTCTTTGTCATATTGTGAAGAGAAGAGAGATGTAAGGTTTTGTACTCTGGTCCAGTTTTACATCAAGAAGATCCTCAATAGGAACAGTTACATTTTCTTTGGATTCAAAAGCTTCTGATAGCAGTAAATCGATGCCTTTGTTGCATATACTGCTTGGTAAGCTTTTTCTTTGGTTGCCATTTGCTGGCTCTTGAGTCTTTCTATTATGGCTCCTGAAGGAGACAAAAGGAATGTAAATATATGTACAAGGAGACTGTGATGCGTCCCACCTCCTGTAAGATACGATTAATGTGCAGTTTCATGCAACAATATTAGCTAGATGACATCAAATAGCGAATTAGCTGTAAATACCATTTTTAGTGAAATGATAAGATGGGACAATTAAATTGATTTGTGGAATCTCCTAGAGGGCTACGGCTGGAATACAGTTTGGAAAAAAAAAACCAACCCAAATTATGTTTTGTCTAGATATTTTTTGGTTTTGCTTTGTAGAAAGCATTTCCAGTCTGGAAGAGAGCACAATTTTCCAGTGTATTAAGTATGACAGAGTGTTTCGTTTCAACTGAATGAAATAATCTGAGCTCACTGAAATAAAATATTTTCTTTTTATAAATTTCATTTGGGAAAGAATTGAAAAAAATCCTTTCTTTTCATTGTTTCATTCATAGTGTTAATTTCCATCTTGGAAATGAGAAGCTTTTCCAAGGTGTTGTAGGAAGAGAATTTATCCTAAACTGCTGACTCTTCCTTTCCCAGAATTGCACTATCATTTTGGGGTTTATTTCAGGAGCAATATTGCCAACGCATAGACTTTCTCACCATCAGATGAGAGGTTTTTTGTCCCCAAGTAAAATGTTTTCCTTTGAGAATCAATTAGATAAGTGGTGGTTGAGACAGACAGAACTCTTTGCTTCACTCATCTATATAAAATAGATTACTTAAAAAGTGAAAACACAAGAAAAGTTGTAACTTCTTCAAAGATGAATGAGTCTTCCACTGTGCTCCAAATTAACTGAGCAGTTCACATTAAAAAAAAAAAAAAAGAAAAAAAAAGAAGGGAAAGATCGGAGTCTGCTTATGGGCATTGAATTCTGTGAGCTTCAGAAGAGAACATAGCACGATAGCAAGAGGGAGCTTGTATTTCCAGTATTACTATACTAAACAGCAATATTTTACTAGAGATGGTCTCTCCTTTGAAAGGTGGTAACATATGCAGGGTACTGAAGCAAAAGAAAGAAGTTTTTGTTAGGTAGGATAAATTGTAATTTATCACCAAACCTCAAAAACATCAAAATCTTTTTCCAGCACTAGAAATCAAAGATTCTCTTACAACTTCATTTAAAAAAGGAATTAATTAGCATATAACTTCATTAGATCCTTTCAAAATGATATTCTGCCCTGCTTTGGGACTGCTTTTAGTTCAAAGAGATAGATGTTCAGATAGCTTTATTGCAACTTGTTCCAGGATTCAACTCTTTACCTCAAAATGGTGTTTCAGCAACCCCAGAGAAGTCCAAAATGGCTTTCCCAGAGATCAGCTTCCTGCCTTCCCTCTTGCGCACAGGTTCAACTCACAGAACAGCTCCAGAATAGTTTTCAGACCAGGGTTTTAAGGAAGATTGGTACCTCCACGGGGTTCTCCAAGTGTCAATGGGGCCAAATTCCTGTAGGTCAGCACATCCCAAGTTTTTACACTGCTACCATTTTCTTTTCTCTTTGGCCTTCACTGATATCTTTGGCTTTTTATCTCCCATCTGGGAGATTATTTGTTTTCACTGTTTATTTACACTCACCAAAAAGTAGTCGTCTGTTCGTGTGTGATAACAATGTATCTAGATTTAAACGTTGTATCTTAATAAAACTAAAAATACTATTTTTCTGGCCTGTTTATAAACAGCAGTTAGAATCTCCCCATGAAGAATTATTGTCTGATGCTTTGCACAGTGTGGAAATAGAGTTGAGAAAACTTGCTGAGATTCCTTGGCTTTATTATGTTTTTCAACCAAATGATGATGAGGTGAGTGATTAATAGTTCCTATTTCTAACGGAACATAACTTTCTGTTGATAGGGAAGAATAAGGTGGAATCCCTCATGATGCCTCAGGAGAGGCAATTTCAGTCGTGATGCTGGATCGTTTCTGTCTGCTGTTGAACACGACTCAAAGCTTAGGGCATTTTTGTGTTTTGTTCCCTTTTGTGAATGTAAAGGTTTTGAATGGTTATTTAATAAATTAAACATGTATAGAGTTAAATCCTGACTTTATTCTTTATAGAAGTAGAATTTGGTCGTAGTTTTTGAGATTATGATTAATTACCATCTCAAGCATGTAATTTAACTGTTGTTTTCTGTGAATTAAAGGTAACTATGGCTCTTCTTTCATGCAGGATCCCCCTCTGGATTATGCTAAGAGAAACAACAGAAGTACAGTGTTTCGCATAGTGCCAAAGTTTAAAAAAGAAAAGGTTCAGAAGCATAAGACCAGCCCTCAGCCTGGTATGTGTTTTGAAATTACGAGAAAAACAGTAGCATTTGGGAAAAATGTGATTTTATGGGTTTTTTGGCAAGAGGCGGCACGGTGCACTCTACCTAAGAGTAAAGTCAAAGTGCAAATCAACTGAGCTAACGGGCATCTTCATTAGGATGAGGATTTCTTTCAGTGCATTCAGAAAGCATTCAGTAGCATCCCAAGACTACCAAGTGAACCAAAGAAGAACTACTTTGAAAATACTTAGGTAGTTTTATCACGCAACAGGACCCGCGTCTTTGCTGGTGGTTACGTTTGATTAACTCATAGCAATACAAGCCATAGGTAAACACAGTGTTTCCCTGGGGAGCTCCAATTCAGGTTTCTCAGGTTAGCTTCAGAAGGTGGGCAATACCTTTTATCACACTGGTTTAATTAACCAGTTATTCCTACATTTCAGATGGGTTTTAAATGCAGCGAGTGAAACAAATCAAACAAGCCATGATAGTCAATATTCATTTTTTAATTAGAAGAAGTTGAACAAACTCCACTCTCCTCTCTTCCCACTCTTATCCATGAACTTACTTTCTTAAGATTATGTCCAGGAGTTAATCAGTGATCAGATGGTCCTAAAACTGTTTTTACATCTTAATCTTTTTAATGGACAGTTGGTCATAAGCTGCAAAATCTTGCAGTTGTTGATCAGACTTTGTATTTCAGATTAGACTTCAGATTTCACCTCATTGTAAAACTGATCAGTATTGAATGAAGTTGAAAAATTACAGCAATAAGTAGCATAACTATTTTTTTTTTTCCAATAAATGTCTTATTAGGACTAATGTGGGCAACTAACCTTAGAGAACAATGTTTTACAGAGAGCTTCTTAACGGCCTGTGTAACACAGTAGCTTAAAGAATACTTGTTGCATTAATTAAGAATACTAGAATCTGTTGATTAAAACTGGACTTGCTTGCTGCCATTGCTATATTTGAGGTATGGTTGACATTTTAATTTTACATGTTAATTAGTTTTTGAAGGCTTCTGCTCTCTCTGGATGACTACTAATAAATTAATGGTATGAAGCAGAACATTAGACTTTGCGTCACTGATCCTAAGATGGTTCAATGTGAATCTGTTGGGACATGAGGTTTTAAAGGCTTTACTGAAGAAACTGGAGTAAAGCTGAAAGCATGGCTGCAAAGCAAAGAACCCCAACTTTGTTTAGATACTTTCTCATGTTAACTGCTAACCTGTAACCTGCATGTGAAAAGGAAATTGTCAGTTTTTGTGGAAATGACACCTCTAACCTTTCCCTTTGCTAGCACGGCAATTCTACTCTGTTTTCCACTCTCTTTGGCCTAACCTTTGCTTGTGATGCATTTGAGCATGTAGAAATTAAGGGGGTTTTGCTCTTAACTTTGGTAGTTCAAAAATGGGGCACAGATGAAGTTGCTGCTTGGCTGGATCTGCTCAGTTTGGGAGAGTACAAAGAAATCTTCATCAGCCATGACATCCGAGGCTCTGAGCTTTTACATCTGGAAAGGCGAGATCTTAAGGTATTTCCTTTGTGCTACTTTTCTGCTATTGACCATTTTCTTTGACAAAACAACAACCAACTTTTCTTCTTTCCTTGCACTTGTTATGTGCTTGTAGCTTGGCTTACACTGTGCAAATATGCAATAAAACTAATACGCGCTGTCCTTTTGGCTTGAATTTCTGAAGTGCTGACTCGTACTCACAACCGAGAGTATCCATGTCATCTGAAATGTCCTATTTTTGCATTTTATGTGGAACGATAGCATTATAGTTCATGTCAGAAGGCACAGGAAAAACACGTTTGGTATGTTACTGACATCAGTGTAATATAATGTTATCTTCAAGAGTTCACCAGTTCCGTTAAACAGGATCAGTATGGATCAGTTGAAGGTGGTGACAATAATTTTGAATCTCTCTACTGCAAGGTCAGCAGCTAACCTGCTTCAGGTGATTTATTGTAAATATATTGGATTTAGTGGGTGTGAGAGAGATAAGCACCTTAATAAATTGCAGCATTGGACTTACATGGCGTTGGTGTTTGTGTGTCAAAACAGGCCTTCACAACAGGTTTTCCTGTCCCTGACCAATCTCTGCCTGATCTTAGCTTATAGATATAGCTTTAGCTGTAATAGATATAGATATATATCTATATAGACATATATATCTATATATAGATATATAGGTATAGCTATAGCTTTAGCTGTATAGATTTAAAACAAGCACTTTCTTTTGAGTCCAAAATGGTGAAACTTTCTTCCTCTGAGGTCAGATTGGTAAATTTTTCACGGTGAAATGTTACCTAGCAGTCTGAGGCTGTTATTTGAGCTTGCTGGTCTTTTTCAAGAATGACTTAAGTGCATCCATTATATGTAATAGAGGCTATATCTTTGGGGATTCATTACATTACTTTTTCCAGGAACTCAGTACTAATGAATTCTTGATAATGTGTTTTGCAACTGCTTTTAGCACATAAGAGAGGAAATAGGATATTGTATAAATCTCAAAACATTTAGATTGAGAGTGCAAGTCATTGCTCTAGCCACAATGCAGTAGTCTCCAGATAGAGGCAATACTTTCATACAAATGTCTATTTTTTAATAGTTTCTTACACAGTATGAAATCCTGACATTCTACGGTAGTGCTTGGATTGTGTGAGTGTTGCAGTAGAAGGCAGCTGCTGAAGATGGCTCTGTTTCAGATGATCTGTTTGGCTGTTGTGTATTATTTTACCCTTCGATATTAGACCGCCTAAGCTTTTCTCCATGGAAGTTAAATTCCTTTCTTTCAGGATAGTTCCTCCCATGGAAGGACAGTTTCAGGATAGCCTCTCCCTCAAAAATTTAGAAATAGAAAACTGTCTAAGCAATCCAACACAATGTTCCAGTGATGGATGTTGCAAGTCCCTGTTCTGAGTGGGCACTGAACAAATTTAAAATTTGACTTGGAAACTCAGCATCGCACAATGCATAGGTTTGCTAAAATGTTAAAAATGTTCAAGATGTCAAATTTATTGGAATAAATGATGGTGGGTAAGATCAGTGTTAAACTAGATATGGCTTCTGGCCATTCCTCGTTTCTAATAGGTACCTATTTGACAGCATGCCCAGGAGACTGGCAGTAAATATCTGCAGCAAGGTAATCATCAACCCGTTATCCCTGTTGCTAAGACTCATGCTGATTCAGCATAAATATAACCCTATCACAAAGACCTATGCCCTGATATATCTAAAAGCTTGTCTTAGACAGAGAGACAGACTTCTCCTGTCCCTTTACCTTGTGCTGGCTGGAAGTACATACGAGGTTTTAAATTGCTCAGCATAGCTGGACTGGGAGTTGGTCTATTCCAGTTGCCAAGGGAATAGAATCATAGAATCTTAGAATGGTTTGGGTTGGAAGGGACCTTAAAAATCATCTAGTTCGACCCCTCTGCTATGGGCAGGGACACCTCCCACTAGACCAGGTTGCTCAAAGCTCCATCCAGCCTGGTCTTGAATGCATCCAGTGTTGGGGCGGATCGCGACACATCTACAACCCCACTCTCGCAGTAAAAAATTTCTTTCTAATATCTAATCTAAATCTACCCTCTTTCAGTTTAAAACCGTTACCTCTTGTCCTATCACTATACTCCCTGATAAAAGAGTCCCTCTCCTGTGCTAGCAGACGTCTTGCTCTAGAATTGTCCCATCTGCTCATTAGCAGATGCCCGGAGCTCCCAAGGCAACCCTTTTCATAAGGTAGGCCAGGCTTTTGGCCAAGCATGGCTTGCACTTTACGTAGCAACACTGAATGTAAATAGCAGAGCTCAGCACTTGTCCTGTTCATTACATGCAGAGCGTGATCTCTGCAGGGAGCCGGTTAAGGTGGCTCAGGGAGCCTGCGTTTTTCTGACCAGTGACCTGAGTTGGTGTCAAGATGCGTAATGTGGTACCCAGGAAATGAGGAACACGTCACAAACTGCTCTGTTAATTTTTCCTCCCTTTGGCTACCAGGGTGTGCAGATGAGTCTTCAGAGCTCTTGTGAGCTACAATCCACCTACAGCCTCTCCTCCAGTGCAAGGCTTGTGCTTCCTGCCAAGCTAAATGGGCTCGCCATTGATTCACAAGCTCTTAAGTGATGTGCAATAGATTTACCTCTATTATCTCTCAAGTCTACAACAGGAAAAATCGTTGCCTGTTTTAACTGAATCCTCTGGGCCTTTCTTTCTGTCGTCAAAAGTAAAGATAAAAAGCAGCATGGAAAATAATTTGATGAAACTCTCTTCTTTTGCATGCATCACTGAAATACGGATATGTTGACTGACGATTTATGCATAGCTTGTGGATCCCATTCTCCGTTAGCTCTGTGTGGCCACTGCCAAATGGAGAACACCTCCAAGAGAAACCAGATACCTCTCCCCACCCAGGCCCTGCAGTAATACCCTTTCTTCAGCCTTCTGTGCCTGGATTTATTTAGGGGAATCGTAGACTCATGGGATACTCTTTCACTTGAGGAAAAGCTGGGCAATGAATTGCGAACTGTGCTGTAGAAACTGTAGAAAGAAAGCCTGTCATGACTTACTTTTTTCAACCTTACGTTACAAGCAAACTCATTGAAAACTACCCTCTGATTTTTCTGAAATAAATGTTGGCATTCTTAGCATCAATAACCATGTTCCTTTGCGTGCAACCTAGTAATAATCAGAACTGCAAAATGTTTGATAGGACGAGGATGACGTCTCCTTAGAGCTTCATAGCAATGTTGGTTTCCTTGGAGAAAGGGTGTCCATGCCTCATGTCAGCTTGGTGAGCTGTGCTGAAGCCTGTGCTGAGGACTGTGACATTTCATCTCTGTATTTCCCAGTAGCGTGTTTTGAAAAAGTTCTTGCATGGCATGCTAGGTGGCTTTTTGACACTGGGAATCCAAGTAGGGTAGGTTTCTTATCCGGAAGATGTTAATATCAATTAACATCTGTTTTTATTTTAATTGTTCGGTAGTATTACAGCTTGGCCACAATATACGGGGCAAACCTCAAGTAAATGGGTTCCTGGCTAAGCAGACAGGGACCTACTCAACCTAATGTAATGCAGATGAAGAATTCTTGAAAGCTGTTGCAAGAACTTTCATCAGCTTTGTCTTGCCCAACCTTTGTTTTTGTTTTTCTTTTGCAGAATTTTTTGAGCCTTACCTGCTGAAGGCTAGAGATGGCAAAGTGGTTAGGGAGAGCAGAAGGAGAGGTGATCTTGTAGTTTTAAGGCCATAGCTGGGAAGAAAGAAAGGCTATTTTCTTCCCCAGGCTCTGGTTAGAGTCTTGTCTTCAAAACCATATTTCAGTCAAATTGAAATTTTGTTAATTAGGTATAAATTAAACATGGACAGGTTATGTAGAGCATGATGAAACCCATGCATGCTCAAAAACAGAGAGATCTTTGGGGATCTTGCTTTCTGAATGATGCATGATATGCTGCTGTATCAGATCCTTTTAGTCCAAGATGAGAGAATTTCTGCAAACTTTCCTGCATCAGTAGTAAGTTCAGAATACCAGATAGCATCTAGTGTCAGGATGTATAAATTTTACTTTCCTCCAAACCAAACTATTACACAAGCATAAAAATTTAGAGTTTATCTTGCTAGTTGGGGTTTTTTTTCCCTGAAAGTGTGACAGAACTTATCAAAAGGGTCCCTAAAATTGTGATGAGGCTCTTGAGACTTGCTCTTCTGACCTACATTACAGCAGCATCAACTGGAATGGAAATAAAACCAAAATCTCTTGCCTCTGAAATACGGGCATTGTTCGTGATACTTTGTAAAGGTTTGTGGAAAAAGTGGCTGAGTTTTCTAGGACTTCTGTTGTTATGATTCATTTATTATTTCATTATTATGATTAGAGTCTTTCCTTCAGATCTTTCAAGTCTGGCAGCATCTCACTATGTTGCTTATCCAGCAGAAGTTCTACTTGTGAAAAATGTTTGTTCTGAAGAATTTGCAAGTTCTTAACCTTTAACATGTGTCTCGTGGCTTGGAAAGTATCATTATGGGTTTACCCTTATGTAGAATTTCCTCCTCAGAGCAGCTAGACTATTTCAGTAGTTTCAATAGTCATGTGTATTTTTGACTCATTGGAAAATTAAGTTTAGCACAAAAAAGGAAATATTCCTCAAATCTAAAATGATAAATATTACTGTCACTGTGGGATGAGTTTAACAGCTGCTACCTACATCAATTCTTTTAACTTAAAAATTAGTACTACATTTTTTTATAAGTGAGATGACCATTAGCAGAAACAAATTATAAATTGATGTGATGTGGAAAATTAGAAGTTTTTTTCAGATAGGTTTATGAACACCAATTGATTTGGGGATTATGAACATATCTTGAACTCTTTAATGCTGATACCTTTGTGCCAAAGTGCTCTAAATGATGGTCACATAAACACTTCTTTACTGTGAGGGTGACAGAGCGCTGGAACAGGCTGCCCAGAGAGGTTGTGAAATCTCTGGCTCTGGAGACTTTCAAAACCCATCTGGACGTGTTCCTGTGTGATCTGCTCTAGGTAATTCTGGTCTAGCAGGGGGTTGGACTAGATGATCTTCAGGGGATCCTTCCAACTCCTGTGATTCAGCTGAAGAAACAACTAGGGGTTTCTTCATCTCTAATGTAACCAGAATTCAGTCTTGGCTCTCTGATAATTAATCCACCTGTTTAATCTGTGCTGTGCTACCTTTACAATAAAATAATTAATTCATGCCCATCTTACTACCCCTTTCTTCCTTTGGAGAAATGCAAATTTTATTGCATACTAACACTTTTAAGTAGTATAAAGTGCAGATATTCTGAGGTTTCTGTGCCTGTAGAAAGGTAGATACAGTCCTTCTGCAGAGTGTGTCCAGAACATTATATATGGGTTCCTTATTCACTCTGGATGCGAATAATAATTTCAAGCGGCTTAATTACACTCCTTTCCTTTTAATGTCTTCATAATGAAAAATTTTTATTAAAATGAAAGGATTTGTATTTTAGAAAAGTAGACGATGAAACTTTTCTAAGGTTTTTTTATTTAATTACAATCTATTTACATAAGATTTATTCTACAAATAACTAGTGTTTGACTCTGCTGCTTGCTCAACATCACTAACACAGGGATTTTAAAGAGTTTTTCAAAGCTGGGTTCTACAGGTAAGGGAAGTAGATTTCCACCAAACTGAGCTGAAAATTCATTAGTGGAGTTGGGGATCTTTAGCACGGCTGGGCACCCTATTCTGCTTCTCTGACCATTGGACCAGTCAAAATTGAAAAAAGACGCTGCTAAAGCTGTTCTTGCTACTGGAAGAAAAAGGGAAAAGAAAATGATCTGTTGTCGCTCGTACCGAGATGGGTCCCAGAAACCATTTTGAGAAACATTTCAGCTGATGTGATTGCATTAGTGGTGGCTACAAGGAGATTTATACTTCTGCTTTTTACATTTTCCTTTGGGATGTGACTGTCGCATCTCTGAGAATTTTTCTTCCAGCTCTCTAACTAGGAAGATCTATGTAAAGAAGACGTAACCTTTTTGGAATGAAAAACAAACGCTTACCTTTTCAATTGCTCTCTAAAGGGAAGTTGTCCTACATGCCTGTAGCTGTTACATCCACTTTCCCTTGAGAAACTGGGGATGTGTGTGTTTGTTGATTAAAACAGACATCATAGGGCCTCAGATCAAGTGACATTGCTGGACAGAAGCTCTAATCCATCGCATCCTACCAAGCATTTGATCGCTGTATTAGAGAGGAGGAGGAGATTGTTCTTTTTTTGCCAGAAATTGTGAAAAGTTTTTAAACTTAGAAGTCAAGCAAAAGATGTTTTGAACAGATATTGCAATGCCTTGGGTTGTCATTATTGCAGGTAAGTAACTTTCTGTCTGCGAGACAGAAGAGGGGTTTGCTGTGTGCTCTAAGCAATTTTTTTTGTTAGGCAACACTTGCTAGTGCCCTAGAATCTATTGCAGTTAATGTTGGTTGCAGTGATTCTAGACATCTGTTGCATGGCTAGATCATAATAAATGAGGTTTGTTGTTTTTTTCTACATAAACTTCCTTCTTTTTCATTTTCTCTTTCTCCTCTTCTTTTTTTAATTCCTCTAGGACCTTGGGATAACGAAAGTGGGCCATATGAAGCGAATTCTCCAGGGAATTAAGGAGCTCAGCAAGAACACCCCTTTGTCTGAAGTGTAATTATGCTGGTGCTCTCACTAGAAGGAGAAGGGAAAGTCGCTGGAGAAGCAAAGCTGTTGCAGGCACTTCGCTGTCTTTGTAGCTTACTCTATGGAAGAACAAGCACCAGTGTTTGTACAGGCTACTGTCTCTGAATTCTTGTATGGTGAAGAGCTTGCTGCAAGAGTACAAAAGGATTTGTGCCAAAAAAAAAAAAAAAAAAGGGAAAAGGTGATATGTTCTGTGGAGGCATTTTCTTGGTGTGCAAACTTGGCCAGTTTGGATAAGCACATTTTGGTAAATCGATTGGTTTATGGTGAACTGCACTGACTGGAAAATATAATCAAGCAACGACTGCTTTGCTTCCATGCAGCTCAGTATGCCTCTCTTTATGCTGCAGCAAGATACCACTGTACAGCATGAGGTTGCCCGCTTCTCCTCACGAGGCGTAGCTCCATAAAACCTCCTGTGCAGGAGACCCAGAGGTTTTGGAGGTTCAAGACGTGAGTCTAGCAGTGCCGCAGGGAACCAGCGCTCGCTGGCCACGCAGAAGTGGGGGAGAGATACCTTGTGATACCATGAAGGCAAATGATAATGCATGGTGTGCCTGCCTGAATCGTCTGTTGTTCTGTTGCATGACACATCTGATACTTTAAACACTTGAACAACTTTTATATTGGTTTGAATGAGATTTAATTTATTACTACTTGAGTGTCTTTTTTTTTTTTTTTTTTCTGTTTCAGGCACTTTTCTATTCTTCAGTGTTGTGTTATGCCTAAAATGTGTTCTACGGCAAAGGATGTGTGGGTGTGGAAACTTAGCATTTGTGCCATATTCAGCAGATTATATGCTTTAGATATGATTGAAACACTGTACAGATAGATTTTTAAATATACCATGTACAGAAGGTATATCAGGTAACTAACTTATGAGTATTTTTGAAAGACCGGTACCTCACAAAAATATCAATTGGCTTCCTGCATGGAAATTGATAAGGAATTTTCTCATGGTGCATTTTAATGTAATTATTCAGTTACCTTAAACATCTGTAGCATATTTGAACCTTTAGGCACTAATGGTTTTATTTATTCTATTGCTCAAAAAGCAGGTTGAAAGATTAAGGAAAATTTTTTACAGGATAATTCATTTTATTTATAATACGTAAGAAGAGTTTTAAAATGTAGCAGCTGATTTGATTTTTGTGGGGTAAGCTTTTACTCATTACTAATTAACTATTAATTTTTAAAAGTCTCTGTATGCATTTCTTTACAAAGGCATCAATTTGCTTCTTGACAGCACTCCTACATGAGTAGATCATAAAAATTCAGAAAACAAATTACACTATGCATGCAAAGATGAATCACATGCAAGAGAGTAATCCGTGAGTGTAAACAGGTTAAAAACTGAAAACCATCTTTGTTTAGAAATGGTGTTAGACCACAGTTTATATGGTTTTTTAGTTTACTTAAAGCATAGCTTCATAATTGAATTTCCTCATTAATTTTTCACAAAAAATATTAATGTAGTAGAAAAATAATTTGCATATATCTAGAAAAAAAACTGCTTAAATGTTTGAAATGAGATGATATTGCACCACCTGCAAGAAAACTCGCACAAAATCGCTGTCTCTGTTCCCAACAACGTGTCATCGTGGCACGAGGAACACTTGACTTAATCAAGTAGCTTTGACATTTCTTCCAGGTTAAAGAGTATCTTAATATCTATCTATGTTTTCCTCATAGGCAGCAGAGTAAGGTTTAATTTGTTTTTTCCAAAGCTTATTTTTGCCATTTAAAGGGGCTAATGTCAAGTACTGCATCGTGGTTTTGCCCTCCCTTTCTCACGAGTTAGATGGGAGTCATCTCTTGGAAAGTCGATGGGAATTGTCCCTTGGAAAGTAAAATCTAATTCCTCTTATTGTTGTATGGGGGAAAAAAATTCAAAAGGACCAAAACAGGCTTCATTTATGTCCAATTATAGTACTATGTGCTCTTGCTGCTGTAGGTTCAACAGGCACCACTCTGAGAGCTCTGTGGACATAATTGATTATTCTGGTAAAGAAAAGTAAAAGACTATGTTCCATTAGGTTTTCTGCAAAAAACAAACAAAATCCCTTTGCCAAGTGACATGATTTTCATGCTGTTGTATGGAAAGCATATGGGAACAATAGGAAGTTGGGCAAACAATGGAAAGATTATGGTGGGGAATTTTTTAATGTACTTGACATTTACCCCTTTAGTGATGTTCAGGTGGCATCTGTCAAGTTTTCACAAGTTGTATTTCCTTTACTCTTTGTTTCTCCGTAAGCTACGCTCTATTTTGATGTGTGACAGCATTCTAATGTACTGATGTTACAGTAGACTATGTAGTTAATCTTCCTGGTTGATTCAAGGACATAACACATGGAAGAACATTCTTTGCTTTCCTGATTGTAGGATACACTCTCTTTACAACTTTCGGCCTTGCAACAATGCGTTAAGATGGGCTATGGAACAGGATCTCTTCCGGTCACTGTAGAGGCGTACCCTGACTCTATCAAAAAGTGGGAGCTGCTTTTAGGCAGGGAAAATGGGCAAATATTGTTTGTAACACGGCTTTCTTACGGCACTCCTCAAATTACCTCAGTATAGGACAACTGATCACTTGTCTTTGTATAGTTCGGGTTTTTTAAATGACCACCAAAGAATTTAACTTTGATTGTCCTAAGCGGAAGGGTTTTTTAAACATGCAAGTAAAAGAAAAATTGTAAGCATCATTTATACTGTATTTATTAGATGCCCAGGAGAGCAAATTTTATGCAACTGTATCTATGCCTTAGACTAGTGCTGGCTGTCAAATCCAGCTATGTCCGACAAGGAGGCTCAAAATATTTTATGGGGTTTCTCTGCCGGGGTCGTAGGTCATAACTGTGTTTACTGATGAGGCTTTTCTAAAGAAAGACTTTGGAACACAGTATTACTATCTAATTTTTATCGCCATTTCCAGGTATTGGGTTTTTTTCCTTACTGCTGTAAAAATCCCAGCTCCTAGAACTAAGGACATACTCTAGCTACAATTTTAGTGAACTGAATTCTTTATAATTTAATCTGATGTTTAAAGTGCTTCAGAGCATACTTCCCACTATTTCAACAAAAATAAGGTAAACATATGCCTTAGAAGTAGTTAGTTTTTAGAAAACAGGTTATCCCAATCGATCTTCTGGAGCCTGATTCAATACACTAGATTCATCAAGACAGAAAATCACTATACAAACTTTACTGGATTAATTTTTTTTCTCCTAGTTGAATATACTTAATTTCTGTGGTCAGTCAACATACCTTAAAATCTGAAAGGAATAGAGAGAAATTGGCATTTTTTTCCAAGTGGCTGGTATTTATCTAGATGAAATGTCTTAACAACACCTCAGAAAGAGAAGAAATGCATGTTTTAAATTGGCAGCAGACTGATAAAACATGTTTCTGTTTGGCATTTTTGAATAGGATTTTTCCAGTTCACTGTATTCAGTTGCTGTAGCAACCTCTGATTCGGGTCCTGCAAGTATTGCCTTTATAATGCCTAATGCCTTCTTCTTAGAGATTGGATGAAATCGGGCAAACTCATGGTTGTAGGTATTGGGGATTTTTTTACAATACTTTAAAGAAAAAACTTGTTTAAAATGATCTTTTATTAACATGATGGCAATTGCTAAATTTCTTTATGATATTTTTTTTTTGTATTTCCCTTTAGCCACTATTTTTTCTCCTGAACATCTCTTTCTTTCAAAGACAACTATTTTAAACCTGGAAGAACAGTAAAATGTAAAGTGTGTGATCAAAACCCCTCTCAGACTATTTAAATCCAGTATTTCTAACTTTGGGAATGGAGCAAACATGCTTGGTCCTGTAAGTAATAAATAGAAATCATCCTTCTCCCTCCATCCCTGCCCAAAGAAATTTATATTGCAATGTTGTGTATTTCAAACAAGAGGAATCTATTTATTTTTTTTATAACAGCCCATTTCATATTTTCCTATGCTTTTTGTGGAGAAATAGATAACCTGCTAATTTTGACTTTGTAATTGAACTCAGCGATGCTAATTCACTTAATGAAAATTTCATAATGCCTTGATAATGAACAGATCTTATTTCAAGAGTAAAATTATCAGTATTTTTCAATGCATCTGGTCTTCCTTTCAGGAAGACTGACAGGAGACCTTTATCACATGTAATAGAAAATTACTATATAAAGCAATTGAGAGGATGTTCTGTAGTCCTGCTTTAAAAATAGATGTAAAACTATAGATTGTACATAGATACTTCCACCATGGACATGTAAGACAAGAACCTGCACAGTGATTCCATTTTGCTTGATGCTTCCTATTAATGATTGCATTACTAATGTTTACTCCTGTGTCTCCATTGCTCTCTGTGCCCCTAAGTATTAAGTTCTTGCATGTAAGTTTGACTGCTCTGTTAACTAATAATTAGCAGTGCAGAAAGTCTCTGTGAAACGTAAACTCCCAAGTGATGTGTATCACTGAGGGTAACCGAGCTGGAGCAGTATAGTTAGCTTACAGCCAGGAAGTCACCTTGCTACTCATGTAAGCGAGAGCCACAGAAAATTGTAAGTAATTATAAATTTATTTTTTCAACCCAAGAACATAAGTACCTCTCAACTGCAGCATCCCGAGCGTTACATTCGTACCGTGGGCTCCCCCATTTTGTTGACTGTTTTCATAGATTGTATGTTTTGTGGCATGATTTTCATATCATCCGGGTTTGATGCTGCTTATTCTAACTGCAAAGATGAATGTTTGCAGGAACTGTACCTGACTGTATTACTGTCTTAAGTAAAAGGAGGAGTTTTTGATGACTTGAGGAAGCTGAGGAGTTTGGACAGGGCTTAAAAAAATCTCTGCTGCCTCTTCAGTGACCAATGGTAGTGTCAGAGGGATTGATAAAGCATCATTTCGTAATTATCAGTAGAAGATCTTTACTGGTTGTATAAATTCCTGTATTTATATATAGAATATAATGTGGAAATTGATCTTTTTTACGAAAAGAAAACAATTTTCTAGTTCTTTTCTACTACTGTTGCATTAGGTTTAATAGCTCTGTTAGTGGTTAACATATGCTCGTTTCTGCCATACAGAAGCCCAGTTTGTTTCTCAGAAATTATATTCCATTTGGAAACCATCTGGAAACTTCCAGGAGACTATTCCTGTAGCCAGTTGGAGCTACTACCAAAATTCATAGCATCTTCTGTAGGCTTAATAGTGATTGCCTTCAAGATTTTAACTGAAAAAAAAATGGTTTTGAAAGGTTTTTTCAGCCTGTAGCATTAAACATCATCCCCTCATCAGCTATAAAAAATAAAATATTAGCACTGGTAACGCTTTGGCAAATTAACAAAGTGCTGGCAATTACAGACCTGAGAGCATTCCTGGACAAATGGTCATGAATTTAACTGCCGTGGTTAAAGACCTGCCACCTCCAGAGCAGTCAACACGAAATTAATGTATTTACTTGGTAGAATTACAAACAACTGTTTTAAATAATTGAAGACCTTGTCTCCCAGTTGACACAAGTACTTTTTATGTAAGCTTTTTGATGGGACTTTGACCTCATACAACCTGTTGCTTATATTAGCAAGGGCAGAAGAAGCTGGTGCATAATTTACGTTCACCACCGGTCAAGTCTCTACTAATGTTCCCACACTGCTTCCCAGCTCCTGTGTCTGGATGACTTCCCAGCTGCTTGGCAAGATGAGACCCTCACATGTCTCCCCCTGTTTCTGTTCTGAAGAGCTGGCCAGGCAGGCTAGGAAAAAGCTGTAGGATGCTTCAGGATATCTAGATTGCCCAGGGCTTCAGGCTTCAAAGTCTAGCATAGCCACGGTGGGCTAAAATCCTTTCAGTTCCTTGCAACTCCAGCTGGAAGTTTTACTTAGCTTGATATATCACCAAAAACTAACACTAGCTCCTGGAATGCCTGGAAGGAGAGGTGTTTTGGCTCACTCCACCAGCTGTGTAAGACTTTTGAAAATACAAGAAATGATGGTAGCTAGTAGTAGCTCAAGTATGCATATATATTTTATATTTTGGAAAAATGTATTTGTAGTATGATTGAAAAAATAGTGTTAGGATTGAGAAGATACTGAAAGTAAAAGCAGTATGGTACAAAGTTTGAAGTACTTTAAATTATGGGGTCGGCGGGGGAGGGGGGGGTACCAAATTGATTGGAAACAATTATTTTAAGAAGCTGTGTTTGATCCAGATGTAGCTATGTTATAGTAGAGCATGTGAACTGGAAGATGAACCCAGGAAGAAGTGAATTAAAAGTAAAATTGGGTAATTCCTTTTCGTGATGGAAACCCAGTGAAAAGCTAAAACTAACCCCCCTACAATGCACCAAACTCCCACTATAAATATCTAAAGAGAATTAGCATTTTAAGTCCTTCTTTTATTAAAGTAGGAATTGGACAGAAAACTTTATAGCTTAATTAATAACCTGACAATGTCATTAACAGATATGTCTATGACTGTAAGTTACAGATATGCCTACAGTAGCCCCACGTTACCTGAAGTAAGCTCTGTTTAAGAAAAGCCATTCAAAGCTGCTTGCTCTTGCTGTTCCGGGACAGCGAGCATGTGTGCTAGCATTTAGGGCCTACGGGCCCTTTATGATTATTTTAATAATATGAGATTTTCTCCCGGGGCAGTTTGTGAAGGTTCACAACGAGCACACAGGCACACGGATGCTCACCGTGAACTATTTTAGTGGCACTGTACTCTGAGAAGATGCTGTCTCTATATATTGAAATAGGCTTTGGGACTGTACTGCTTAGCCAGATTTCAGAGGATTTTTTACAAGCATCTGTCACTTGTGGCATCCATACTTTCTATCCTGGATTTCTGTCTCCTTAAAACATGCTCTTTGAACAAGGCAGTCATCCATATATGACAAAAATTACCATTTTTTCCCTTAAAGAGCACAGCTTGTGAACCTGTCCTGAAATAATTCATTTCATTAGCCCCTGCCTTACATCGTGTCCTTTGAATCCTAAAAGAGCCGAATCGTGGGACCTCCCTAGAGCTGTCAGTTGTATACCTAGTAATTTAGTTTTCTGCACCTTGTACCTTGAGAGGATCATCAAAGGGCAAGATAATATTCACAGCAGAAGATGAGATGTGCAATAGATGAGATTTGTACATGAAAAGTACCAGCTGTTCAGGAGCTTCTGAGAGGTGAAGAGGGCTTGATCTCTGCAACAGAGATCTGGTCCTTCTTCATTGCCATTCTCACACACAAATCATTTAATGACATCTGATAGTAGCAGCTTCCTCTTTTGATTCACAGTGACAGCAAGCAGATCAGTTAGTAGTAACAAAACTTCTCACTGTCACAACTTATGTCCAAAGCAGGTATCTGTAATTGCTGAGCGCTGTGGAATCACACGAATGTACTTGCAGTGTTACGTTCTGGCATTTTAAAAAGCAGATTTGAACTAAAGGTGTTTTTAAAGTCCTGTGAGGTTCCCCGCCCAGCATGGGTGATTTCTGTCATTCGCCAGGCTGGTCACTTGAACTAGTATTTCAGTTGAGTACAGCTGTTAGTTAATTCTGCAGTAACATCCGCTTACTTGCGTGAGCAGATGCATAAAGTGCACGTGGAAGTGTTGCAGAGATGTGACACTGTTGTTTTTTTGCATAACTCATCTTTAGGTCTGAACTGTGTTTTATAGCAAACAGCTGAAACAATTTCCACCCAGTTCAAAAGCATAGTAGTTTCTGCCCTTTGTTTCCTCTCTTCACAGGAAAAATCATCTTTGCAAACATAGAGATCTGCTGGGACTTAGGTGTGCACTTGGCTTTAAAGAGCACTTCAGTCCCTCTTGGAGATTGCTCGTGTATTTTAGTTGTAGTGTTTGTGTGCAAGCCTACAAAGGATGTGAGCAGATTCCTCACATAAAAGTTATTGACAGGCTGACCGTTGGTAAACTTTTAAATGCCGTACCTATGAATGTTGTTCTTTTGCCAGTATTTGCATGTGCGTGTGTGTATATATGTAGTATTTCGTTTGCGGTGTGTATGTGCGTGCACACCTGTATATAGATGTATGTATATACATACCCTGGTTTTGCCCGATATAACGATGCCAACCTGTGTGTAGAGCCAAAAAAAACCTTACAACTATACAATGCTTGAGATGCTGCATTGTTTTTATTATAATATTTTTTATATCAGATGAATTGCAGGATGTTTACAGATGCTTATTAATATTTAACTTATACAATGGAGTGGCAGGATGTTTATGATTGTTGTCAGCTAAAGAATTGTATACGATTCTGGGTGAAATTTTGGCTTTGTTGAAATCCTTGGCAAAACTCCCATTGATCTCACTGGGGCCAAGATTAAACCCCTCTGAATCTATTGTTTACTGGCTATTTTCCTACTGTGATAATTTTTTTAAATGAGTGAAATGTATTTATTTTTTTCCAATGTGAAGCCTGCGGTTGCTATTTGGATTTTTCTACAGAACCTACAAACTACAACACAGGTGGGAATATATGCCTCAGAGAATGTACAGAAGCATTTTTCATTGGTCTGGTCCTTGAATAATATGTCTAAGAAAATACCTTCTGAAAGAACTTTTGTAAGGCTTAATACAGAATCTTCTAAAAACAGATCACCTTTCATACCTCTCTCCACAAAGAGGGCATGCAGCGTGGCAGGTGAAAATGAAGAATTATTTATTGCTGAATAAAAAGTAGTCTGGTCTGGTTTGTATACCTACTGATTTCACACAGCTCATCTGGCTCTGCAGATCTGGAATGAGATGCCTGAAGTACCTTATCCAAAAGTACCTTATGGGAAAAAAAAAAAAAAAAAAAGTTATATAATATATGGCTTTAATCTTTTTGTCAAGACATGGAGGTATCTTCAGAGCCAGTCTGTAGAATGTTCTTTTAAGATTTCATGGATGAATAAAGTGCAAGTATTAAGTGGTAAGGCAAATCAGACAACTGCTTGACATCTGAGAAATCACTTGTTTAGAGACAGAAGAATCAGTTCTTTAGTAGCACCAGGGAGGAAAAACACTTTAATGCAGCGCTTCCTAAATCCCTTTCTAGGGTATCTTTTAATTGTGTATGCTCTAAGTATATTCTTCCTGTAAAGAGACGTAAGGCTGTGAAACAGGTCGACAGATGCATCTTAATTACTTTATCTAAGGCTAAAAAGATAATTTTCAAACAAGAGCTATCATGCACTTTGAAATATATGTGTCCGGAACAGGTAAGTTTGTATTCATCGTAGATATTCGTCCCAGGGATACAGCAGGATTTGTAACATGAGGTGGTTATGCCAGTATTATCAAAAGCTGAAGAAATAGCAAGCCCAGGTGTATTCCTCTGGGAGGCTCTTTCTGAAGACATCTGTGCAGCATGCCCGCCGCTCCCAGGAGTCTTTTGCTGTAACTTTGTTTTCAGAAAGGATTATATTCAGATTCCGACTCTTCCCCTTGCTAATCAGGAAGGAAGTATGCACCTTGGTTGAACTTCCCAGGCGTTTGTTGGCGATAGAAACCAACCTCAAAAGAATAAATGGTCGAGGCAATCAGTAGGCTTGTGGAGGATACACAGGGCTCTCTGCCTGGGCTCACTAGTCTGCTAATGTGGATCCAGTTACAGATCTGGGGGGAAAAAAAGCTCCTATTGTGCTCCCGGTGTGGTCAGTAGCAAACCTCTGTGGTTATTAGTGGGAGCAGATGGGCTCCCAAGTGAGCAGAAAACTTTCCCTTTGCACATTCGTTACCTTTCTGTAACTATAACCAGGACTGGAGTTCAGGACACACCATTATTTGTCTGAAAGGCCAGGACGAGTAGAGGAGATGTGAGGAAATGAGGAGGAAGTGGCTGGAGGTCTGGACTCTGCCTTTCGTTTCCTGCTGCGGAGCTGGTGCAAGATTAGGGGCATCTCAGTTAACCTTTGTGTGCCTCACTTTCTCCGCCCGTGGGAGTAAGGACCCTTCCCACCTTTGTACAGCCCCCCTGAGACCTACCTATAGGAGAGCAGTGGTATATAAGCGGCTAAGTTTTACTGACACTATTATATGTAGTATAAAGAGATGACTTTTGTCCGTAACACTGCAAAAATGCTTTTCCTGGTTTCAGTTCTGACTATTTGGTGACCTGTCACATGCCGGGTAGTCAGGTCTGAAGCTTAGCGACTGCTGTAGTACTTACAATTACACACATAGCGGGCTCTGTTTGCTGCAGAAAAGAGTAAAACTTTAAACTGCCTGACAAAAACTTGCCAATGAAGCATATCTAACAGAGCAGGGGTGTAACTTTTGGCTTTATTTACTTGTAATAATGGTAAGGAACAGTGAATTTTGTTTGTTTACATACTGTTTACAATGGCACAGTTTTATTTTTAATATATGAAAAACAATTGAGGTATTTATTGCATATACTATTTTAAAGATGTTTTATGTGTTTTCACCTTTGGAATATATTGTTACATTTCCTTGTACAGATAATTTGGGTGGCTTTGTTAATATAGTTAGTAATTTTTATGACTACTAAGTGACCAGTTTTCCGTGCCTTTTTATTGTTGGATGCATGATTACATATTTATTATTGTATGGAAGTCACTGAGATGTGTATTTTTGTATTCTGCTGGAAGCAATGGTTGATTTTCTTGTACATGATAAGAGATGCCTTCCATAACGGGCGCTCGTCTGAGATCTTCCTTCTCAAATAAACAGAATGCATTCAATGTATGTAAGTCCTTGAATTTTTTTCCGTGTCTGGAAATCAGTGGAAATCCTTGGAATTTCATGCCACTGAATTTTAGACGTTATCCACTCCAAATGTGGGCTGCTACCCATGTCACCAAACCTAAAACAAAATTTCCCATTGAAAACAGTACAATGGCAAGTCCTCGGCACAGTGTAAGCCTTTGTTATTTAAAAGACAACTCTGTATGTTAAAGCTAAATAAAATTCAGATGAATGACTCCCAAGCATCATTTCTATTCAGTCTGCCACACGCCGCCTGAAAATTAGTTTAAATTACAGGCTTTGAATACAGCTTTAAAACGTACTTTATATGGCTACGTGCAAGCCCACATGTAACTTGCAGGTAGGTCACTGTGCGTGCAGGTGTTTACATTGGCAGGGACCTTCCGCTCGATCTCGCTGGCGTATGGCGTATTAAATGTAAAAATAGATTTACATTTGCATCCATAGTAACAACGGTCGTTAAAGCAGAATATACAGTAGTGCCCGTTTATTCCATGGTAAGTGGCAGTAAAACAAGCATGTTTTTCCTTAGTAGTATATACTCAACCTCTCTGACACCAACCCAGGTAAACACTCATTTGAGTTGGTTCCATGCCAGGACCTGAAGACAGAGGGCAGCTCTGCAGGCAATCATTTCCTATCATAGAATCATAGCATCATTATGGTTGGAAAGGACCAGCAGCATCATCATGGCCAACCTTCATCCTAACATCTCTCTAGCCACTAGACCATAACCTCAAGTGCTACATCTAGTCATTTTTTAAACACCTCCAGCGATGGTGACTCCACCACCTACCTGGGCAGCCTGTTCCAGTGCCCAACCGCTCTCTCAGGAAATAATTTCTTCCTAATATCTAACCTAAACCTCCCCTGGTGCAACTTGAGGCCATTTCCTCTCGTTCTATCATTAGTAATTTGGGAGAAGAGACCAACACCAGCCTTGCTACAACCTCCTTTTAGGTAGTTGTAGAGAGCAATAAGGTCTCCTCCAGACTAAAGAGCCCCAGTTCCCTCAGCTGCGCTTCATAAGACATGCTTTCCAGACCCCCTCACCAGCTTCGTTGCCCTTCTGTGGACCCGCTCCAGCACCTACCATGTTGTAGGTCAGTGAGCTACTAGGCTGGTACTTAACACAAGGTATGATGTGAAAGTAACCACAATAGATGGCACATACAGAAGGAAAAATACAGTGTATAACAGCCTAAGTCAGTTGGTGAAGGCTTCTGGTTGATGAAAGCAATCATCTTGTGGCTGGGATCCTATTGTCCTGAAGTGATCATAAGTGGGAAAGGCATTTTTATGGATAGCCCAGAACGTTTAAAGGTCAGCGCTGGTGGTTTTAACACACAATGGCTTCCACGTGCTTACAAACCTCTTAGGATTGAAGCCTGTACTTTAACCTTGGGTGTGTTTCATATGGCATTCAGTTTAACGAAACGAAAATACTCGGCTGTAATAATCAAAGCTGTGGCACAAAAGAGCTAAGGAGGTAACGTAGGAGACACCACTGGGGATGGCGCTCTGCAGTACCCGAGGAGACTCCATATGATGGTGTAGTGACACGGTGAACTCTCCTGAATTGCTTCTAACAGTGAGACGTAACAATACGGTAGTAATCCCGCAGTTCGTCTTGCCCATATGTTAGATTTGTCTGAATAAGAAGTCAAAGAATATGAAAAAAGTGGTTGCATTATAAGCCTTGACTTGGGAGATGCACTTAAGAAGATGAATTCTTTAAGAAGATGAATTCTTTAAGAAGAGTTTGGTAAATGGGTGAAATTCATACCACGGTATATATATATTAGTACTTCCGATGTATAATGAGTCTGTTCATGCCCATGACACCAAATAGCTGATGATAAAGACTGAAATTGTGCTGACTCTTAATTCCCACGACTAAATTCATAAAAATCTGAAAAAAAAAGAGGTGGTAAGCAGGAAAGAGTCTAAATCAGAATTCCCGAAGCAAACCTCTAGAAGCAATTCTAATGGAGTTCTTGGCTGGATGGTTTATCAAAAAAAGGGCTGTATAGATGTTTAAAAACTGCCATGTAGTAGCGAATTATTTAAAGTGGCTTAGTTGGGATGGAGTGACAATCTGCAAGGGCGAGAATGAAACCCGTGGCAGTATGAGAAGCTCCCTTGTTTCATGTTAATATTAGAATGTTCAGGTATTAGAATACTATAATACTAGAATACTATAACAGTGGGCATGGCAAAAAGTGGGAAAGAAAATTGTTTTAGTGATGCCATTCAGGCCACTTAAAGTTTGTGTTTAGATTAAGATCTGCCCCTGTCCTGGAAGCAGATGTGGGAGTCTGGCGTTACCCCAAACTGGTTGTGTATTTAACTACTTGTTTGTACCATTTCCCCTGGAGTTATTGCAGGCTATTTTCTAACTATGTAACTGCAGCCCTGATCATGCTTACAAGCATACTTTTAGGAAATAAAATAACCGATGTCAGCGGAACCACAGCCTTGATTGTCCCCAGCCATCTGATGGTAGGACGACGTCATGGATTGTACCCTGTAAGCATGACAAAACACAAAGCGGGTGCAATAGCTTCTGCCTTGGCTGAATGCACACCATGAGTGAGAGCAGCAGCTGGCCCGAGCCCTCCTCTTTTAGCTGAGACCCAGGGGATCTACACGGAAGTGCACCTTTCTTTTTATAGAGGAAGAGATGGATAGATGTCATGGTGATGACATGGGACATCCTGGGACATGGCAGATGCCTCACTGAGGCAGCAGGATTTCTGCTCGGGCTTTAGTTTCCATTTCCTTTCCCTGACGGCGGCACACAGCTGTGCCTGCACTCACCCTCATTCCTCCACTCTGCCCTTTAGCTGAAATTTGCCTCTCCCGTGGCTCAAAGCTTTCAGCCCTTCTCAGGTGCCTGCCGTCATTTCCCAATTACACTTCGCCAAGTGCAATTTCCTTTCTTCGATTTCATTCCGAAAAAAATTTGTCTGCTGCCTAGCGACATCAGTTCTAACTCAAACAAGGACACTGCAGATATATGTTCTCCTGGAAGTCATGCTATCCTCTGAGTAAATCAGTTCATTAATTAAAAACCAGGCATGTAATACCTCTGAATCCCTAACACACTGTTCCTGGTAATAATAATCCGCTAATGGCATAACTATTCAAGGAATGGCAGGTTTTCCCCTCACCCTGAGGAAACGCCACTTTGCTGAGGCTTCCTGGGTACAGCTTCTCCAACCTGCTGTTGAAGCCATCAGTTCTCTGAAGGTCAAGCCAGCCAATGTTCACACAGGAACCTGCAAGTGCTCTGAGACTATGGGTTTCTGATTTAAGCTTGATGACTTATTTTCTAGCTAACTTTGCTTAAAAGCATGAATTCGGTCAATCAGAAACATTTGGGGGCTATTTTCAGATTAATAAAAATGAAGAAAATTCATGGTTGAAGATGCCATGGAAACTGCTTCCAAAGCATGGTTTCTTTGGAATGAGGGGAAACTGCTTTTACATGCACAGTCAGCTCACAAGTTACTTCAGAATACCTCCAGAAAAAGCTTGGTAGGTAATGGCTTCAGGCCATCCTTTCTCCTTTGCCATCTTCTACAAACACTTGGAGGAGCAAGTGGGTTCTGGGGCCAACTCCTCATCTGAACTAGAGTGCTGGTTTGGAGGAGGGTGCCTTTACCTGGAGTTGTTTAGGCAACCCTTTCCTAAAGTTAAAACCCATGTGCTTGAATAAAACAATGCTACAAAGCGAGGCTTTTCTTTATTAAGCCCTGACTTTCTAAGGAGGTGAGCTTTACGTGGTTCTGTCATTTGGTCTTTCTCGCTTCCTCTCTTCCAGGCCTCCGCCTTCTATGCCACCATGCTTTGAGCACCTTCTCTCAGGTAATCTGATGCTACAAACTCAAGGAAGTGTTGGTACAGGAGGGACACTCAAGATCAAGAGGCAGGAGAGCATCAGACAGCATCAACTGCCTCAGCTGAAATCTGACATTATTTTTACAGATGCCAGTTAAAGTAATTTGCTATCTTATTTATCTGATCAGAGGAAAATAATTGAATGAGTTTTTATATAAATAAAAATAATATATAATAAGACACAAACCCATATATCAAGGAATTAGCTATACAGGGAGAGATGGAGCAGACAATACCTGTGCCAGCCCTGCTCCACCACAGCATCAGGAAACGAACAGCATAATTCCCAGAGTTGTCTTAGTGCTTTACAAATCAAATGTCCTCAGTATTGAAATTTTCAATTTAATTTCATCCCCCTGTGGCCACTCAGCCATGAAAACGATTACTGTGTAATTCCCAAAACTTTAAGCCTATTTAAAATATTGATAGGAATATTAATTACATCTTTCAAACATTGTGGAAAGAATAGCTTGGGCAAATGAGCCTAAATTCCTGAAAAGTACGGTAACAATTAATTATGCCAGGACAATCAATCACCGTTTATATCTCAGTCAATAAGAACAATAGCTAATGGCTGACTAAGATCAATTAAGGTTTGATGAAGTGCTAGCTTTTAAATCGAAGTTACATTATTAACCTGTATTGTTTGCTAGCAGGAGCAACAATAGGTCATGGTTTATTTTTTCAACATAAATCCCCTCTCAAAATGTATATATTTTGAAAGCAAGATTCAATGTCCTGTGTTTTCTTAGATGGCTGGTCAATCTGGGATTTTATTAAAGACTTTTTCCCTTGCTGGATTAAATGGAGAAAAGCCTGGAACATAAACCCTTGTGGTTCTTTTACATCCGTTAATCTAATACCCAGTTTGGATGCTTCTGATATCCAGATTAATCCCTGGGGAAGTGGAAAGAAAAAGCATTTTCCCTTAATTTAAAGAGGACTCCTAGCCTCTGTAGACCTACTTGCTTTGTGACTCGTGGGAGCCTGACCATCAGGCTACCTTTGGGTTGGCAGAAGGGGTTGGCCTGGGAGGAAGCACAGCGCTGGGAAGATGTTACATGACATTTTACCAACCCGTTACTGTTCCCATTCTGGCTGTGAGGCTCACCCATCACTGCCGTCAGGCTCCCACCTTAAACAGAGAAAAGTGAGAATTTTAGAGTCCATGTCACACTCAAATTCTGCTGCACCTTAGTTTTTTGGCTCTGAGCAATTCTGGCACCTAAAGCATTATTGAGCACAAGGTGTAGATAATGATGCTGTTGCAATTTCTTGTTAGAGTCCCTTATGTTTTCACCAAAGCTTGGTTTGCTTTCAATACAAACAGATCTGTTTTTTTATTTAGTGATTCAAGATCATTATAATAAGCCGAAGTGTTTCTTTTTGCATTGATTCTTTTTACTGGCCAAGAATAGAAGTCACTGTCTTTTAGATGTACACGAATTACACCCGCTAGCAGGACTTCCCCAGCAGACATTCAAAACATCAGCTAAAACGCAATTTCTCTTTCTGAATCATGCTTCTTTCTTGCTCTCCCCTTTGATAGTCAAAAATAAAACTGGAGCAAAAAGCCTGTTGATAACACCACACTTTGCAGAGCAGCTGCATCTGCATTCTCCCTTGGCCCTCAGTGTCTTTGAGGGCATTCAACACCAACGCTGGTGGTGTCTCCTCCTTCAAGCACATCATTATCATTTTACAAAGGTGCTGACGGTTTTTTTTACTGCATGGAGTATGAGAATGGGGAAATGCTCTTCTGAAAACACAGATGGTACTTTTTTCAGTATACACATTTGATCCCTAATGGCTGCTTTGGCTGTTGAGTTGAAAACACAGCCTCCAGTGGCTCATACTCATGATCGTGTCATAGGATACCATGCCAGCTAAGCTGTGGTAGTTGCATCTGTCACAGCAAGTATGAAGTAATTCAACTACATTACCATGAAAAAAGTTTAAGGTACAGCAAGAGCCTGCACACAGGTAGTTTTCATTTATCGACTTGCTCCCGTGTCTAAACAATCATGGAATGCTTTGGGTTGGAGGAGACCTTAAAGTTCCAACTCCCCCTGCCATGGGCAGGGACACCTTCCAGCAGACCAAGCTGCCCAAAGCCCAATCCAACCTGGCCTTGAAATGATCTCATAAACTACCTCTAAATGAAGTGAGTACAATATTCTGTGATTTCATGGAACCACAATAAATAAAAACTTATACACATCACAGAATAGCGTGATTTATAAAACAAATGCATAACTTGTGTAAACTGTACTTTTAATCCCCTCTTGCAGGCTGAAATGGGTGGGATCTCCCATTTCCTTTCAAAGCAGGCCATCTAGTGCTGGCAGAGCTTCATCGCAGTGAGAAGCCCACTGCCAACACCTTGGTTTGCTCCCTCATTTGCACTCCCTTTAAAACGTGGAGCTGCTCACCTACTTTTCAAGACCTACTATGCCAAAGTGCAACTCATAATAGAAATTTTAGGTTGTGATTTCACATGCCTGCTCCCTCTCTCACTCTCTGCTACTTACTTAGCTCCAGCACTGTTTTTTGTCAGCCCTCACTGTCAACCAGCATAACTCCCTAACATGGTCAAGAAGAGGCAACGACCACAACAATATAGTGGGGATCTGCTGCGTTAATGAACTACGTCAAGTGATAGGAGGATCTAGCACCAGGACTGGCCCAACAAGGAGGTAGTAATGGGAGAAAAGGGGAATGACACAAGGAAAAAGAGTGCATGATTGTCCCCTTTCACCACCAGGAAGCTGGCAGAAACTGCATCCTCAGGTTCACAAGAGAACAGAATTAAGGTGGAAACGCCAACAACTTCTTCTTCAGAATGACACCAAAGCACTATTAGTGGAGACAAAAAGCCCACGTCCTTCACAAGTGCTATTAAAAAATCATGAGGTAAGTAGTTTCAAAACTGGAATGTGACATCTCCAAAGAAAGCCGAAAAGCATAGCCTGGAATGATGTTACTAATTCTGTAGCTGTCTGATTTGACACGTAACCCGTGTCCTGGGAAGATACTTTATCTCAGCATTTTGCTGGAGCTTTCCTTCCTAATCCCAGTGAGACAGAAGGTGAAAACCCATCTATCTGCCGTCATTGACAATCCTATGGCACTTCTCACAGTGTGCCTAGAGTCTGGTGATGGTTGAACCTGACCGAATTTTGCATTGGGTAGATTGGATAAATCTCTCGGTGATCTCAAGTGAGAGGTGAGTTTGGGGCTTTTTGGGTCTGTGTGAGAGCTGTAAATACTGGGCTATTCAGCCTGTATGCGGTACAGCACAGCTAAATTCAGCCTTGCGTGGCTGCCAATGTACTTGACAACGTTCTCCCTTCTTTGCATGGGTTTAGACTTTCAGTTAAAGTGAAAAATCAGTAATTGCTCATTCGGCTTTTAAAGAAGTGCAGAGCTTTTGCTTTCATTTAAAAAATAAAAAGGGAAATTTAACACTAGCTTTGAGGATCAAATCTGCTTCACTAACAAGAACACCTGTAGAAACCCTGAGTCTCAGAATGAAAAACCTGAGAAAGCTATTAAATGTCAGAAGTTATAAATAAGTGTTTTCTATATCTGGTCTTCATCAGATAATGGGCGCCTTCTTGTTATACATCTTTTGTTAACTACCACCAGAGGCAGAAAATGGGCTGGACTGTTGGATCTGGCATGGACATGTTGACATTTCTATGGTGGTAGGAAATTTAATAGCAGAAGAGGTCTAAACAAGCTTCTTTAAGTCATAAATTTCAGTAAATTTATATTTAACTTAATAAAACACTAACACAAGCTTTGCATTCTTTAAGAGCAATGTGGCAAACTGTGCTATATACTACTGCACACGTGCTTTGCAGCTTCTTGTTGGGTGTTTCAAAGGAGACTCGTTAAATCATCCTGACTGAGTATTTTGGCACCGGTAAAAATAGCACATGCATAGATGGACACAAGAAATCCATAATCGTGCTCCTCAATGCTGTGTCCTGTTGGCAGAACTTTGACTTAGGAGCATCTCGTATTAGTTCTGTATCATCCCTGGTGAAAGGTTGTTGAATGCAAAGCGAGGTGTGCGTGACCACATTTCAGACGAATGTTGGCGAGTTTTTTTACATAATGAATATAGCAGAAAAAACCCCAGCTGTCCTTTATGTAGACACAGCACATCAGTAGTTTTAAATCTGTTTTGGTTTGGTTTTAATTACGCATTTTTGTCTCACATACGCATATATACTGCCCTCAAATATACCATACAGCCATGCTAAGTTGCAATTTATTATTTACATTAATTATAAATATTAATTGCCATTTTAAAAACTGTATCTTAAGCCTTGTCATCTGTAAAACTGAGATGAAGTTTACTTAGAAACTCAGCCTTAACATGATCAATTTGTATCAGGTTTCTGCCTTCTCTTCAAGTGCATTATGTACAACATCATCCTCCCCTGGCACACCTGAGATAGAAGGAGACAAAAGAAACGCCTTGAATTAAAAACAACCAAACAAACAATCAAAAGGCTACAATCTGTACTCTGGCTCTTGGCACGTTTCCCATTTCTCAGATTCAGGCTCTTCTCCCATCGCACACCAGCTGTCAGGAGTGGACTTGTCTGTACTAACACTGTGCCTCTACCCTTTGTGATAAGGCAAACGAGCCATTCAAATTGAGCTGCAAAGCTCCAAAGGGATCCTCTTCCCTGGATGATGAGGAGGCAGGAGGAGAAAGTACATCCAGGCAAACCTGCCCTGACAGAGCCTGAGACAACTATTGATGGGAAGACAAAACATTAGACTCTTTCCTAATAAAAGTCATAAGCAAACGCCACAGTGATTCTTCTGAAACCCTGACATTCTTCCCAACACAAACCATTCCTATCGATTGGCTTTCAAACACAAATAATGCTTTTGATGCCCTGAAAAATCAACATCATTTTGCCGATGAACAAGCTAAATCAGATAAATGTCACTTCAGTTTCTGATATAAAAATGGTAAAGTTAGGCTCGTAGGGGAAAGGAAACCCATTTCCATTTTTCTCCTTTAGTATGATGTGTTTTAGAGGGTTTATTACTAAAGAATCCATCACCAGTACATTACTGCACCTCACCCTTCAGTGACTTTATTATACTATTCTTCAGCTCATAAAGGAGCAGATGGTTCTACACTTACGACTATCATAGATTTTTTAGCATGAAGTAAAGAAATATGAGTATTATGGAGGCTTCAGCCACTAATTTCTTTCCTGTACCCCATCACCAGTGCCCCTAAAGAACAGAAAAATCACAATCAGTCAATCCTTACCTAACGTGTAGTAGCAGGAAAACACTTCAGAAGCCTTTTGACAGCAATCTCTCAAGCATCTTGCAGGGACAGGCCTCAACATTTGCATGCATTCAAAGCTGATGAAATGAAAAACTGATGGTAATTCTGGAAACTTTTTGGCAGATAAGGAAAAACGATAATTTAATGCTTTTACAATACAGCTTTCAGGATCAAATTCTGACTTATCTACAGCACATCTCCCTTATTACACAGCACGTGACCTGGGCAATTATCTGAAAGCAAATATTAATTCTCATTTTCCATTCATTTATAGATAGAACAGTGTCTTACCACTTGTAAATGATGATACATTGTTAAAGTTCAAACAATTTGACTTTAATATAGTCTGTTTTCAAATATTCTAAATGCAGTTTCTTACAAATGAGCAAGCAAACAATGGATTATTCCCCTTGCAATATATACATACACATATATTTCCATGGATTTAAAGTTCCAGTGACTACAAAGAGACTTCTGACAGACTTAAAAAAATTTTTTCTTAATTGTAACTAATACATCATTAGTACATGGTCTAAAGTACCCAGTAATACATGGACCTACCAAGATATGTAATTTTAAGCTATGTTTGACCCTCAAAAAACTCAATTTACAGTCACAATCGATCTGTATGCCACATTTTTGCAACAAAGAAGACTTGTTCTTAGAAGCTACGATCTGTTCCATTCATATGCTGTCTTACTGGTCAAAGCAAAAAACCAGACTCCAGATGCTGTACTCTGTACATCAGAAGCACGTGGGGTAACCGTCACTCCCAAGACTTTAGTTAATATTCTGGAAATACATTTCAGATGTTGTTTGCATTCTACTTTTCTGCTCTGATCGGCTTCAGTGACAGCTGAAAAATCCGACTTATTTGGTTCGCAATAGGCCATGTAAATGTAACATTCCTGAGCAGAGAAATTTTCCTGGAAAAATTTCATTGGGAAAATGAAATCGCCTTCAGCAAAGGTAGCTCAGAGACGGCTACTCAGAAGTCTTACAGCACCAGGGAAGAACTCACAGTATTTATTTCAGGCCTTTCTATTCTTTGTCTCTTTCTGGCCAAGATTTTCCATCTTCAAACAGTGATTTACAAAGGGGTCCTTGGAAAGGAGTGTTACCGTGGACATTTTTCACAATGGTAACCACCCAGGGTAATAATTTCCTCTCTCTGAAATAAGGCTTTTCAGGGTTTTTTGTAGTACCACAAGCTTTTATACAATCACTTGGAGCAGGAGGGAGGAGCTCCCTCATTTGTCTTAGGTGATTGATTCCTTGTCACTCCTAATTTCTTTTTATTTTTTTGAGAGAAATGAAAACGATGTTTGGGAGAAGCTGTTAATACTCCTATTATTGCTGAAAAGGTGTCACCAAGCAGTATACGGATTTGAAAGTTCCCTTCAGTACTTTGATGGAAAAGACAATAACACTTGCATTAAAATGCACTCCTGTTTAAAGCGCATTTCTTTTCCGTACTGAAACAGGGAGGAAATGAAATATGTGGCAACTCTGAGGAAATTAAGAATAGGAGAGACTTAAATGACAGACGACAGCAGTTATTTGTGTGTGGAATATAAAACCAGGCGATCCAAATGGACATATTGATTGAGACTGACTTAAACCTTAAACATATGCTCAAGTTACTGCATCTGAGATGAAGAGTACATTTTAAGACATGTTGCAGCAGCACACGGCAAACTGTGTAACAAATGCACCAGGAATGAAGAAAGAAGTGCACCATGGAGAAAGAAGAAACCAAGAATAAACTCTGTAAATACAGCAATAAACTGAGTTGTGCATAGAAAATATAAAGGTCAATGAAAAGCAAAGCAACTGCCATAAAATTAATTTAGAATCCAGATGGTAAGAGGAAGGGATTCACCAAGACTGCTGTAGCATCTCTGCAGTAGTCGCATTTGAGGAAGAAAATAAGAGTCAGGTTTATTTACATGTGGAAGGAACAAGATTTGAAATGTAGCTCAGTAAAGCATCTGTTGTTCCTCTGATTTCACAGCAGGAGTATTAGAGACTACTTAAATAGATGAAGCTGCAGAAAATTTAATTACCACTAAGCGTTTAGAAGGGAATTCATTGTTCCCTGGAGTTACCACAGCTGAAGTAAAAATGGTACATGGCATTTCTGGGCTTTAAAGACATGCAGCTGCTGGTTGGAAACAAATGAGACAAGTGTACACACTGTACAGTATCTGTAGATTGAAGAAATGATGAGATTTATCCTACAACAGAAATGATCTAAACATTTGAAAAAAGCAGCCGATACCTTTTATGATGATACCATAACTGTAAAGAGGAGGAAGGCAAAGATGTAATTTTTTTCACAAACTTGTCTGATACCTTTTCCAAAGATATACCAAAAGGGAAAAATAACTGGAATATTGCAAGAATTCTGCAAAAAAGCTTAAGGTTACATTCAGCAAACTTAACTTGGGTACAGCTCGTTCTGACAATGAAGGGGGCTTCTCCATTACAGCGTTGACCACGACATTACCAATTACCCAGTAAAGATCAATATCTTTTACCTAGTATAGACGATATCTTTGCCTCATTATTCGATTTTTGGCAAGTTCATCCTAACAAATATGGATTGAGAGAAGTATGAAAGTATGCTATCTGGTAGCAGACATAAGACTTTATTTCAGTCTAATAGGGTATTGTCTATAGTAACGGTACCTTCTGGTGAGCAGGCACACCCGAGCAGATACTATTAGGTACTGCTGGCATGCAACGTTATTTTAATAACAACAATCACAAAACTAACAAAGACGGACACCCTGAAAACTCCTTCATGGGCTTGGGTACCATTATTGATCCTTAAGGAAAAGTTCATTGGTCTAATCAGCTCATTCTAGCAATAAATGTATGCAGAAATCACAAGGCAAAAGCTGAAGAAATCCCTACGGAACACAAAGTGCAGCAGTTACCTCCTTTTCTGACAGCAGTCAGTTACTGAGGTGTTTGACCATTTTCTAATTGAACAGATTGGCACTGGAAATGCTGGATCATCCTGGTTCCATCAAAACTTTCTACAGAAGCTTAAGCCACGGTTTGGCTGTAGCTGCTGGCCAGAAACCCAACCAATTTGGCTGCTCACTGTAGCTCCGCTGACTGGCTATCTAGCTCCCTGGCAATCTTCCGGCTGCTCAGTTGGTTTCTTGGCTCCCCAGGCTTGTCAGCTGGCAAAGAAATAGATTGCTCCATTTATGCCAGAAAGGCTGCAGAGCCAACGCATTTTGTTCCAGCGCTCAATGAAACAAAATATTGACAAGCTGGAATTTCCTGTAGAATCAAAATTTCGCTTCCCAGCCAGCTCCGGTTATTATTGTATGCTCTTGTGTAACATAGTGACGGCGTTATCGCATCCTCTAAGTAAACACAATGCACAGAGAGGATGTGAATGCAGAGAGCCTTCCAAGCCTTTGGATGAGAATCTTGGAGCATCTGAAGCCATCTCTATGCAGTACAATGCGTCTTGTGATAAGGTTTTTTTGTGACGCTTTCCATTTCGCATTAAAAGGCCTATTAAGCTGGCTCTGAGAACTTGCTTGTCAGCAGGACACAGCCAGCCAACTGAGGGATGCATTCAGTATATAGTCTAGATGACACCCTTCATGTGTATTGTTTTGGGAGATGACTTATGTAGGTTACAGATCAAACTCCAGGGAAAGAAAAACCAGCAATAGCCACAACGTAGTTACATACATAAAGACAGGTTTTCACTGCTGAAAAAAGAAATTAAAATATCCGTGAACACACAAAGAAAAATGACTTCTCAAACATGTCACTGGAAAAAACAGGTTTATGAAGCATTCAGTGAAAAGAAACCAGAAAATACCACCTATTTATACCATAATGCCATAAACCAAACCCTTGTCAGCAACAAACGCCATGGTCGAGCCCAGGCCAAAGATTCCTGACAGGATGACTAATGAAATTATGTACTTGGATGAAGAGTTCCAGTTTTGTAGTTAGTAGGTGTTTTCAGGGTGATGTTAAGCAGGGTCTAAATGGCAAAGCAAGTCAGCACAGGGGCATGCACTCGGAGAGGGAACAAGCCTATTTAAGCTGTTTCCGTTCTCGGTTGCCTCTGTGCCATCCCCTGTGCCATGCTGACACATTACGTTGGTGAACCGGATCAGCAAAAAGGAAGGAAAGCAGGTTGTTTTCCAGTCTTCTCAGTTCAATCTCATTTACTGCTCGATTGCACAAATGTTCATGCTGGCACAGTCCAGAAGCAGTGCAGACGTAGGAGTGGGTAGCTGGGCTAGGGAGCAGAAGGGTATGTTATAAACAGATAAGCCACTCAAAGTCATTCATGAAATTATTACATTATTAGATTTTTTTGGGGGGGGAAGAGTATTAAATGCGGCAGGTTCTTCCCAGCTTGCTGCGAGGGGATCAATGGAAAGGCTTACCCAGGTTTTGAGACAAGAAGTGTGTGCTCTAATGTCTGTTCAAGGTAGGAATACAAAGATTGTAAATTACCTATCTGCCTTTGAGAAGGAAACTGGTATTACTATAAATTACATCAGTGTAGTTTATTGGATGTAATTTAAAGTCTTGCCTGTACTTGAGGGCTGGAACACTTCTCCTATGAGGACAGGCTGAGAAAGAAGGGTTGTTCAGCCTGGAGAAGAGAAGACTCCAGAGAGACCTTATTGCAGCCATCCAGTATCTGAAGGGGGCCTACAGGAGAGCAAAGGAGGGACTTTTTACAAGGGCTTGTAGTGATAGGACAAGGGGTGATGTCTTTCTTTAAACTGGAGAAGGGGAGATGTAGATTAGATATAAGGAAGAAGTTGTTTGCTCTGAGGGTGGTGAGTCACAGGAACAGGTTGCCCAGGGAAGTTGTGGATGTCCCAACACTGGAGGTGTTCAAGGCCAGGTTGGATGAGGCTTTGAGCAACCTGGTCTAGTGGGAGGTGTCCCTGCCCATGGCAGGGGAGTTGGAACTAGGCGATCTTCAAGGTCCCTTCCAACCCAAACCATTCTATGATTCTACTTAACAAAGCGTTAGTTATAGAGGGACATTTTTCAGAGGTAGTATCATAAAAATAACAAAGCACTGACACAATCTGTGTAGTTTTCATGCACAGAGGAAAAATATCTAAGGGACTAGTAAGAAAATGGATGGAAAACGGCCGTGGAGTCCCAGACTAGTTCTTCATCTCCTTTTATAGAACTGGCATTCGGTCCCTTGGAGAGATGGCATATAAGTCAGTCTGAAATAGTCTTTCAACAAGCTGCTCCAAGCCAGGGATCCTGAAAATATCAAGCTTAAAAGACAGGTGCAGTGACTCAGAGTAGCACCAGGGACATGACCGTATTTCTGACAAGAAGATTCTAAAGATGCCTATTTTTGATACTGAAAGAGCTGGCAGAAAACAGTGCAGGTGCATGACTCCAGTTAGCTAGCTTCACCTGATGCTAGTTCCCCTCACCAGGCCTGATCACACAAAGCACCAGAGCCCAGAAACTGAGATTCTATTTCTTCATAATTAGTATACATTTTGGGAAGTGTTGGCTGACCAGCCAGGTTTCCTTTGCTGCTACATTGGTAGCATTTACATTAATTGTAAAAAAACCCTAAAAATCGCTATTTCAGAGCTATCCCCATTTTTGCTATTGTATAAAAAACATTTTTTTTTCTGACAATGGTGTGTTGTGCATTATGTTTCATAGTTTCCCGATGACGGTAAAACTCAATTTTTTTCAAGGTTTTGGCAGGGAGCCATAGGAACTCATTATTCTGAATAGTCTAGGGGGAATTATGAAACAAAGGGAATAAAAGGCTTCAATTTATCTTTAAAGCATGCTTTCTCATGTTTACACTACTTCCAGATCTATTTTGTTTGGGAAATTTTTTACTTACTGTAAGTCTTGATATGTGAAAAACAACAAAACCCTCTTTTTAGTTATCACAAAAACTGAAAAGTATTTTGAGTGAAGGAATTAGTCAAAAAGAAGCATTTTTTTGGTTAACCCAAGATGTGCAAAACTGTTACTTTGGTTTTTTACTCAAATAACAGTGTATTTCCAAGCCAGGCTGTCTCAGTGGGCACTAAAATGACTAACTCGAGTTAAAAATTGATTTTATTATTCATTTACTTTCTCCCCATCCCAGAGGGACCTGCAGTCCCTGGGAATACGAGAAAACTTTTATTTGTTCCACTTAGCGAACACTGTGACATACTTTAGAACCAGTAACCCTTTGTTTCATGTATCTACCTAGCCTGTGGGCTTTGTCGCACAGCTTATTCGTTTTTAGGGTAAATGAAAATGTAGTTTATCTACCTTTTGGCAAAATGAGTGACTACACATCCTCTGGCTTCTGAAGTGTCTAAAATGATTATACAACCCAGAAATAGCCTATGATCAAGGACTAAATAGAAATAAAAGCCACAGCTTAAGTAAAACCAGAAGCTAGGCAGAAACAGAAATTATCTGGGAAAGTAAATGGAGATCCAGCAGCAAAAAATCCCATATCCTTTTTATAGGGCTCAGGTGGAACCCAGAAGAAAAATGCAATTTCTAAGGAAGTCAAGGTAGTCCCTCTCTTTTATGATCTTTGTCTCTGTAAAGTGGGCAGGTTAGACTTTGAAATCCCTAGTACTGAAAAAGCTACAAGGCTAGCACGTTTTTATGACTTTTTTTTTTCATTTTCCTTCCTACCCCCTCCTTCAGTATACAAAGTTTTGGATTCTTGATGAATTCAATTTTGGGGGCAAACCAATTTCTGTCTTCCAGAAGCTGTTTCAACACCATGCTGCCTTGCCTGCACCTGTAGCCACAGTGGAACTCTGATTATGTCACTCCTCCCAAGCTTCATTCCCATATGCTGAGTCTCAGAAAGACCTGAGCAGATTCTGGGAGCCTCTCTTTTGAGGAGGGACAGAGTCATTAACTGATATTGTTAGACTATCCATTCAATACACTTCCTCATTTCTGTCCTTATTGTGGTCAGGTTAGTGTCTGAAGGAACTGCTGCTGAAATAATGAAGTAATATTAAGAAGCTACATGAGACTACTGTTTCCATGCAAATAGAAAGAAATCCCCAGCCCCAACAGCACGTATGGTTAAATGCACATCTCCGTCACAACTCATGACAACTTGGAAATCAATAGCGCATTTGCCGAGGTGAATAGCACACCCGATGCACAGAGGAATCTGACAGCACTGAGTTTAATAGTGGGATGGGAGGAATGGGTTATTCTGTCCGTGCCTTGTCTGACGAAAACCACACTCTAGCCTCGGACCCATCTACCCTGCAGAGCCAGCCCGCCCGCTGGAAAGCACGCCTGGCATGGGGGGGCTTTAATGAGCAACTCGAAGGCAGGCCTCCGGCCCAGACTGACCAAGCAGGAAGGACCCACCTCGCAGGCACGCCTCCCGAGGGCTCTGCGGAGGCCGTAACCACCGTGCCAGGCACGGTGAGGCGTGCCGAGCTGTGTGCCATACGGGAGCAGCCCCTGGTCCTGACCGTGCCGACCCACGCCGCCTGCCGCGGATGGCACTCGGCCGGACGGGCTGCAGCGGCGGGAGGGGGGCAGTTCCACCCAGCC
>VZZY01014912.1:0-49981 GCA_013400335.1 Eurystomus gularis
GGGGGAGAAAGAAAAAAAAACCCGAAGAAAAATCAAATTAAGATTATTTGTGTGAACTACTACTTTCCTCATATGCTGTGATGGGCAGGGCTTTCCCCACACACAGTGCTTCAAAAAGACAAATAATTTTATGTCTAATACACAATGATGATATTCCATGCCTTTAAGAACATTTCCTGGTCAAACAATGGAGGGAAGGGAAAAAAGAAAAATCTTACTATATAACTATCTGAAATTTTATACCAAAGTACCGGGGGGGGGGGGGAGGGGAGGGGGGGAAGAAAACAAAACACAAAACCAACACACAAAACACGAAGAAGCCAGTCTTAATTATCTGTACTGCAGATAAAACCAGCTAATCTGGTGCTCCTCTTGCCTTCCCAGCTGAACAGCAAGACAGAAGCAGGTACATTATGACTCTTCTGCAAATGGAAGCATGAAGCAGAGGCAAGGAGATATGCCCGGCTTTAAAGAACACGAGCATTTATAGGTTAATATTCAGTTAATGCATCTGAACGCAGGTAATGTGTATTCCGAATAGACATGATGTGCTGTTTCAGCAGTGTGTTCACACAACAGCTCAAGAGATCTTGCATGCCAGAAGAGCAATACATCACCAGTTGTTGACAACACAGAGGACAGAACTATCTTTTATTCCCTACTCAAAGATGAGAAACTTCAGTCCAAACCTTAACCTAGAAATAGCCAGATCCATTTCTCCCACCTCAGTCCTGACAGCAAGGAAAAAAAAAAAAATCCCTATTTTGGTTCCTTAAATAAATATCTTAAGACTCTTTCTCTTTGGACAAGCCCAATGAAAACTTCTGCTACTAACTGTTCTCCAGGATGACTTTGCTGTTTTATTTCTGCCACACTAAACCTGCGACTTCTGTTGTTTATTGATTAGAGCAGATCTGACCTCAGAATTCTGCAGTCCCATAACACCTGCTCTAAAACGTCAAAAAACCTCTTCAGACTACATTTCCTAGAATTAAACAACCAAGCCCACAGATCAAAATGGTCTAAAAATGAGAACAAAGGGTGTGTATTAACGCCAATATGTCCCAAAGTCACAAACATATGTCAGTCACGTGCAAGAGGTATGTCTCACAGTCTTCATTTTCCAAACAGGTGCTCTTCAGAGCCACTCAGAATCCCAAGTGTCCATCAAGGCTTTTGATTAGATCACATCAATTACATATTAGAAGTCCTCCACAGTGTGTTATCAAGAAGACAGAAAACCTTCTGCTGTATTTGATCAATGTGGGGTTTTTTTCAGTTGTAAAACAAAATGCATCATAAATTGAAGAAATATTTGCCACCGATATGAACCAGTACGGGGTTCAAAAGGCAAATGTGAAGAGCCAGCGTAATCAAAAATTTCAGAAGCGAGAAAAATACAGAAAATTAGGCCTGAACTGGTAAAATGATTTCACAAGATTCAATGAAAAACTTAACACCTTGGACCACATTTGTAGATGGACCCAGATTTCCAAGTATCACATACATTAAATACAACTACATTAAAAGGTTGCTGCTTTGTTTTTCTTGTTTTATTGATGACTCTTGAAACTGCCAGTCAAAAGACAATGTACACTCTAAGACCGCCCCAGCAAAGAGTACACAAGATGTTCTCTCCTTAGTTTTGATCACGAACAGCTTTTACATGCAATTCAAGCTACAAATTCCATTTTAATTGAAAGCATCCCATCACACTTTGTCGAGACAATACTTTCTAATCTCTCCTAATCAGCCGCAACTGACTTCCTTGCCTGATGATTTATCCTGGTTTATTTCTATCCCCAAATACACAGTCCTTAATTTCTGTGTGTGAACTCCATGTTCTGAGCCAAGGTGGAAATAAAGCAGGCCGCTGCCAGACTGCGTGCAGGGTTCTCCACAGACCTCTCCAAATTACGCTGGGGTTTTGTTGCATACACAAAGTTTACTCACTGAAAAGGAGCAATCAGATTTGAAAAGGAACTACAAAACCTAATTTATTAGAAAACAACTCTGAATGCTCTAGTTCTCCTGCTCTTATAATGTACCCCAGTGAACCACGTGCCTCAGAATATATAAGGCACAGACCCTTAGGACTTGCTTATCCCAATTATCACATAGCATGCAGTTTATTTAAATACCTGACTAGTAACCAAATACGTGATTAAATACCAGGCTTTTGCATTTAGATAGTCCAAAACAAAGTAGGTCCTCACCTCCAGGGTCCTTGTCTGGATTGTACTCCAATGCATTGCTGCAGATCAGGTCAATATCTGTCAGGAAATCCTTGGCTGTTAAGTAGTTGTGTTTATCAATTTTGGTTATTATTGTTGATAGGTCCATTGGCTCTTTGATAACTTCAAGGTAATCTGAAACCTATAAACAAAGAGCATAAAGAAATGACACAAGACCAAATGCATTCCATTTGAACATTGCCAATTTCACATGTCTATACCCTTATTCATTCCACATGCATAGCTCTAATACATTATTAACTAAACATTCTGATTTGTAAACAATTTTATGTTGAAAAAAGAAGTTTTATCAGACTAAATAAAACACAGGACTTCTAAAAATACTTTTTCTTCAGTAATTACCAACTTCTTTTTCAAAATGAATTTAGTAGTATTTTTTAGGCAAAATATTTTAACAGAATTTTTTTGTTTTCTTTAGACTTTTTTTTTTTTTAATAGTTTTATAATACTGTCTTGGGTTAGAAAGGCAAATACAATCAGCCTCACTCAAGACTCAAGGAAAAACTAAGGAGGCTGTATTTTTTTCCCCTTGTAGGTAAAGGTCTTATTACTCTGAACAGCCAAATTATCAGCTTTTAAATATCTTCTATTGAATAGTTCCTCCAATCACTCATTCAACAAAAGAAGGCAGGTTTTATCAACTGAAGACATTAGCCTGACTGTACAGAAGCGCAGTCTAAAGAGAAAGCCTGGTGTCACAGGGCACAGCTTACTGGGAGCTTAGCTTCTACCTGGAGATTTAGCAACCACCAGGGTCCACTAAAAAGTATTTAATGTAATTAATGACACCAGAGGGGTCTCAAGCACAGCTGCTGTAACAAAGTTCACAAAAAAGTCTATGAATTTGTTATTTACCTCAAGGAAAAAATCCTTTACTTGAATGTTTGAATGTGATTACGATTACAATCAATTAATAATACTGGCAGCCTCAGAAACAGTACTGCACTTTTTCTTTGGACATCACCCACCTATGATGGTGGCTGCCAAAGTACCAAAGAGTTACATACATATTCAGATCCAGCCATAAGGGCTCCGTAAGAATTTTTTTTTATAAAGTATCCATAGACATTCATAGAAAACTGTATTACAACATAAACTAACATTAATGCATTACCTCAGCAGACAGCAGGCTGTCGCCTAATTCCTTAGACATACACATTGAAATTTCTGAAGAAAAATTAAAATTGCAAAAATCCTCTTTTTATCTCCCTCTATGGAAACATGAAGATAAGTGGTTCAGTGACTGGAAAGCCAAGCAACAGGCTCCCTTTTCTTGTTAGCACATCATCAGAAAGAATCTTCACTGGGAACTGTAAACACTGCTGCTGAATTAGTCACCAAACCCCTTATCACACAGCAGCACTCTGCAACGTGAGCAGGAGTGGAACAAACTTCACACATTTGCTAAGAAAGTCAAGCAGACAGACTGCTGTAGGAAAGGAAAGGACAGTCCTGTGCTTAAACGCACCAGGTGGGACCAAAAGGATTACATTTCACTTCTAGTGCTGTGATACATTAGTGGGGTTTTTGGTAAGTCTTTAAATAACAAATTCACCCTTCGATGCTCTCCATCTACAAAACAAGAGCGGTGATTCGTTCTTTCTTTAGGTGCCCTTATTCACCTAAGTTCTCTGGGGAAAGGAACTGCCTTTACTTGAGTATGAGGAGTTTCCTACAATAATGGATCTCCCAAGTAGTTTTATAATAAAAATCAAGCCAAGTTACTGCTCAGACCACGCTCACACTGTAAATTGCCACACTGCAGAGCTCCTGTCAGTCTTTCAAAACCAGTCAGCCTCTGAACACTATGGGAAGCTCAGATTAAGGGAGGACCGCATGGGACCATAAAAGATGCGTGTTCCATCCTGCATGGAATTTATAACTGCAAATCTGCTTTTTAAAATGCTGTGTTTTTAATGTCCCATATTCATCTCTTAATGTCTTCCAAAAGAGATGCTTCTCTTCAGAAGCAATTAAGCTTTTTTTTTTTTTAATGCAGTGGGCCAGCATCTGATCTCAAAGTCAGACCGAACACAACCCTAGTCACATAACAGCACCTGAAAATAGATTTGCAGATCGAACTGTCTCATCAGTTAGGTGTGCACACTCCATAATCGACCAGTTAATGCCTTATAATGTGCTACCATCTGTGATTAATGGCATCCACAACCATTACTGCTGAAATTATTCAACAATACTATTAATGCTGAACACATTACAGAACACAGATCGCTTTCCTAATATTATCATGCCTATGATTACCACATTGCAAAAGCTTTCATTAAAGAATTATATTTATGGTTTCAAATATTTCAGGAGCACTGGTATGGATAGGAGTGATTTCATTTTTAAATGTTGATTTCAGTTCTAAAATTAACATGAATGCACAAGAATTTTCAAGAGGTCACTGCTATAGCCACAGAACATGCTCCAACTCCTTGAGTCACAGCTGATGAGGCTGTGACTATCTCACCAGCTAAAAATCAGCATTTAGGTTGGAAAGATCATGGATCAAACATCTATTTTTCTTATTAACTTATCCATTTCCTTTTTAAAATTTATATTCCTTTTCTAATTGTTTCAACTTCATTGTTTGCACATTACTGAAACAAGACCTCTTCAATATCCACCGGTTTGCTGAAGATGTTAAAGCGTTTGTCTGTGGCCAGCCTCTTGGTAACATCCCTGAGAAACAACCGCAGCTCTCTCAATGTGTTCTCTTCCTGGTCCTCCATTCGCTGTTTTTCTGCTTCCGACAGCTCACGGGCAGGGCATGGCAGTGCAAGAGGAAGAACTTCCAGAGCACGAAGAGCTAGGGAAAAAAAACAAGAAGTCAGACAACAGAAACATTAACAACACTGTGGCTCTTGGGACTACACCACTCCAAATTTCATTATATATTTAATGCGCCTCATCGATCTGTCTAGCAGTGCATCCTTAACCCCCAGTTCTCCATCTTCCAAAACCCGTGACTGTAATGCACAAAATTTATTCTGGGCACTGATTAACACTGTCAAATGCTAATTACTCTAACTGTCATTTACCCACATCTTTTGAAAAAGGAACTTATCACAAAATAAAACATTCAGATCACATTATTATTGGTTTTACTGTAACTTAGTTTACCAGCCTGTTTCCTTCTTGGTGGGGGCATTGCTGCCTCATCAAGAATTAATCCTTTGAAAAATCGCAATCTGTCTTCTTCACTTGGTCTTTGAATATAAAAAACCTCTTCATACTGGATTCTGAAAATACATTTCACCTAAAAAAAAAAAAAGAAAAAGAAAAAGAAAAGCCATATGAAAATTGAGCCACCACTCAAAAATATAATGATTAATGACCATGTTAAAACACTAGTCACAAACTTCTCAAATTTAGCCCCAGGAGAGGAGATAGTAAACTCTGCTCCAAGCTGCATACACGGCCCAGGGAAAACAAGTATTTGTAATTCTCATTGAATTTTCCATAGTAAGTAAATTTGCAGTATCCCATGATCCTAACAACAGAGAGGTTGTGGAATCTCCAACTCTGGAGACAGTTAAAACCTGTCTGGATATGATCCTGTGTGATCTACTCTAGGGTCCTGCTCTAGCAGGGGGGTTGGACTAGATGATCTTCAGAGGCCCCTTCCAACCCCTTCCCTTCTGTGATTCTGTAACACCAGTCACCACTGCAGTAAAAAGAAGAGAAAGGACAGAAGGAAAAAGAAAAACATCAAATAAAATGTTGATGGGAAAAAAAAAATAGGATCTTCTCTCCTCCATCCTCAGCTTCAGAAGATGCAAGGCTCAAGGTTAGGCCTTTAGACTGGATCTGCATTTAATTATACTGGAATAATTTCTCAAAATGAATTAACAAAATGGACAATTTTGCCTTCTCAGCAAAGTAGCATGGAGATTATGAAAACCGGTAATGTGGATGTACATCCCTCATTGAAGAAAATTACAAACATTTAATTAATAACACATTTTCAGTTCGACATATTTTGAATTAAGTTAGAAACCCATTGCAAAACAAAAGTTTTTACATGATCAAAAAAGTCTGAAGAGCACACACCTCCCTAACAACACCTCCTTCCACAATCAACTTACCTCTTCAGGCAATTCACTATACATGGACTCAGAGGTAGACAGTAGGAATATAGGGGAGAAAGATGGTATATCTTGCAGCAGAGTTAGGAAAGTAGCTCTCACAGTTTCACTGACAGCTTCCCACCAATCACCAATATGAGGCATGTAAACAATACTTGGTACTGTTCTTCGAGCTTCACGAAAGATCTAAGTAAAAGATTAAAAGAAATAGTGGTATTTAAACTAAGAAACTAATTGTTATTATCACTTGTGAGTAATAAAATTCCTGTGGACTAGGAAATGACTGTGGTATTTTATATATAAACGCTGCAGTAATATAAAATTATTTAATAATAATGGCTTTCTAAACAAGTGTTTGTGACTGTTCATTGTATCATTCCATTATTTTATGTTAACCTGCTAGGGAGACTACAAAACAACTACTTGTCATATATGTTCTAAAAACTTGCTAGAACTGAACAATCAAGATGAAAATGAAACTGGTTTGCAATCCATGCAAAATCCACCACAAACTGTTCTGAAACCTAAGACGTTTAAAACCAAGTAGAGGACCCCAGAACCACAGCACACCAGTTCACACACAAGCGAATACAACGGAAAGCAAGATACTCAGCTTAAGGGAACTTGACATTAGGTATGTGACTGAGGGGGCAAGTTAAAAATGTAATTACTCTCACTACTCAGCGGAGAGGTAACAAGCATCCTCTAGAGACCCCTTTCTTTTAAACATGAAAATAGAAGGCACCCATGAAAACCTGGCTTTTCAGTTACATTCCAGTTACCTCCCTTCACACTGATGCAACTAATCTGTTCCAGAGTGAATTTACTCATTACAAGAGAATCTTAAACGTCACCTGTGCACATGATTCTTCAGGCGTTTTGGCACTGACTGAATAAAGTGCTGGCAGATCTAGCCTGTGTACAGAGAATTTTTCAAGAGTGTGCAATAGTGCTGGAGCAAGGTGCGAAGTCTGACCCGAACCTCTCTCTCCAGATAGCAGTAATCTTGGTCTGTAAGAGGTTGGCTGGTGATAAGCTGACCTGCAACAGAGAAACAGTTACAAAATACAATTACCATGCCAATGTTATCAATGGATGGATCTACATAGTAAGAGATTTCAGAATTCAGAAGACTTTCAGTAACAGGTAATAACCTTCCTACAATAGCCTATAAAGACTCAAATAGCTCTTCTATACCTCGCCACTACCCCAAGTCACGGTAACTCGAGCTTTCTCTATTCTTTGGTTTCACAACAATTTAAATTCAAACTCATCTGTGCAAAGCTATGCACATACTAACTTCATGGAAATTCTTTATAACCAGTTTAATAACAATTCCTTGATCATATAAAAAGACTTAAAGGACTTCTAGCGAGCATTTCTATTTAACCATGTCTAGCTCAGTATTAACTACTAAACCATCTCTCCAGTAGTCTCCGGAATCCCAGGTCAACCCATGCATCCCTTAAGTGCTGCCCAAGCACCACCGAACATTTCAACACCTTGTTTATTTCAGGAATAGGACCTGAAGAGGATTGAATAAAACCACTGCTCCTCTTCTATTATAGGAGATTCATACACTTCTATTCAGTAGATTTCCAGACAAAAGAAAGGAAAAATTGCCAAGACAAACTTTTTTTGTTTGTTTTGTTTTGCTGTTGAGAAGAAATCCTAATGACTCCATACAAAGATTTGGGGGGTTTTGTGTTTGTTTGGGGGGTGTTTGCCCTGTTTTGGGAATGAGTGAGACAAAGAGAGAAGCATTCGGCTTTTCCATTAAAAGTCTCTTCCATTTATAGAAATTTTATTATGAAATGAGAAAGTTTTAAAATTAATTTGCATTTTCTCTCATAAAGGCATTTTTTATCTGCATATCAATCAGCTTGGGCAGTAAAAAAAAGACTGGTTGGTTTTAATTGAGGTTAAACATTTTATAACAGCTATGAACATTGTTGACCTTTGGCTTTTCGGTTCTGGTGGTGGAGGTTAAGCACACAGACACCAATCAAAAATGCTCAGAAAAAAAGATTAAGGGAGGTTTACATACTTTACAAAAATAAACATAGTCTTTGAGATTATTTTACTTAGAGACATATCCACACAAATATATATTGCTTTGTTTTGGGGTTCCCCCCATAAAACAAAAGCTTAAATTTGGCATTTAAGTACTTGACTAGTTACCTCCAACTTAAATCCTTATTTTTAAGCTTAGATTTCTATAAATGCTGTTCTGGCATTACTCTTTAGCACAAAACTTTTCACAGTTTTCCACAAGATGGCTCTACTAAACAGTGCTACTACTCCACAGTTTTCCTAGCCTCATTTTCTTTATTTAGCAAACTCCCTGCAGAACCCATCACATAAAGTAGTTGAAGAGTATTCTTAATACAAACCAAACCAATGTTACTTTATTATTGTTAATTACTGTAGCTAGTCCAATTTATACATTAAAGACTCATCCAAATTTCACACACACTTTCTACATTCCGATTTTCCTAAAACTTCCCATGAAAAACAATGAAAAGAAGATGTGAGAAATGCTGAATGCAGTAATTATATAATGCACCCAAACAGCTGCATACACCGAAGCCCAACATACTTTAGACCAAGAAAAAGCAAAATCCCTTCAAAACATTCCTACGTACGTCTCTTCCCAGGTCTTAATCTTTCCAATCAAAATGGCTTGTTACTATTAAGAATTGCTGTTAACATTCCTACTTCTAAGCTACACATCTGCTGCAAAATACTTCTGATTCCTGTGTCTAGCATGTGGTCCTTCCTAAAACCATTCACACATCTTAAAAACTCTTCCCTATACACTTACAAGGTTCTATTACAGAATATCATTGCTGCCACAAAGATCATCTTTGTTACCTCTCCTGATGTAAAAATTTAATGGTTTTATCTATCTGGTTATACACATTTAGAGATACACTCACATCGTAAAATGAAGGTAGGGTTTATGTATAGCAGCTGATGACTGTTTCTTTGGTGATCCTGAGTGACAGCTCGTCTCAAAAATTGATGAAGCATTCTCATCTTCACTATCATCTAATATTAGACTTGGTACATCTGTTCCAAGAAATTTATTAATTAGAACCTTATCACTTCTAAGTACACGCACCACAAACAAGACAAGACATTACAATTTTCTTCACGTAAATTATAACACATTTTCAAATGTAGAAGAAAAGAGTTAAAACTGTCTAAAAAACAGAGCACAGAATAATGAGTACTTATTACTTCAAAAACCAAAACAAATTAAATATTGTAGAAATCTAATCACAATTACAATTTATTATTTTCATCCATCAAGCAGAACAACTTCACAAATACAACAAATGTTTAACTTGTTAACAAAATGCTTCCTTTGGTTTTATTTCACAGCTAGAGGTTTTTCAAGGATAAGGTTATAAAATCTGTAATCCTCAGACTATACAGAATTTTCCACTTATTTATTTGTTCACAGTGCCCACATTTTTATGGGTACATTTCTTCCAAAATTGTTCTCAGCATGACTACCTAGATGATGTAAGTTTATGAAGAACTGTCTTCCACCCTGTGATAATCTGCCAAAGAATATCAAATTACTTTTTATCAAAATCAGTTCAATTTATTCCATATTCATATACTGTACCTTACTTATTTTAATTCCTTTGCTAACATAGTAGTGTAATGAACTGAAGTACTTCCTATACAGACCTTCAGAAACAACAAGCTAAAAGACCGATTACATTCCGAAGACAAATCTGCAGGGACAAACAGCTGCAAAAAATAGAAATATGGCACTAAACCAAAACCACCCATTGACAGCCAAAAATCAGGTACAGCTAAATTAGCTGCCAGAGCCGCAACAGGATTAAGAGTAGACTGCTGCAATTTTATAATGAGGAAAAAAACTGCTTCAAGTTCTTTCTTTACCCCAGGAAAGGAACGTAGTTGATGTGACGCTAAGCAAACCACTCATTCTCATCCCCCCGTAAGAGGAATCAGTCTGCAAAGATGGGATGAAAAAGGTCACATCTGTACAGCTCAGCTGCACGGTAAGAGCAGTGCAGAGGCCAGGTCCCCTGAGGAACAAATGCTCTGTGACGGATGGGCAGCATTGCTGAGAGCAGCCCAGAGTCACTGCAGTACACTGCTCTTCAGGGCAACCACCGGACATCCCAATAGCAGCTCCAGTTGGCCACAGCCACTTGGAAAAATGGACTGCTGTGAAATTAAAGTGTTGAAATACAAAGAGATCCAAGTGTTATTCTCAAATATATGACTCCCCGCATGATGTGCCTGATTTACATGAAGCCATGGCACAGGTCCTGCTATGCTGATTAAACCATCAACACAAGGTACAGGAATCAGCTTCTAGGCAGCATTAAGTGTTGAATGGAGACACCATCGCACTACGCAGCTAAGCACACAGTCTCAGAAAAAATTGTTAATAGACAACAAAGGTTCCCTTAGTTGGCTGCATGATGGAAGGAACTGGATTCAGAGAAGGCTGGGCAGGAATCATGTTCTGCTGGCATGGGATAAGGACATGCCACATCCCTTGGCAAGGCATAATGCAGTTACACACACCTGATAATCATTCCTCAGGGGGCAAAGATAAAAAAAGGCTTGCAGACCCCAACCAGTGGCCAAAAGCTTGTCCATAGGAAGAAAAAACAGTTCAGAAGCTGCTGGACACTGAGTTCCAGGCAAGAATAGAGGCCTTCGAATCAACTGGACTCTTGGCTCATCACAGTCCCTAAACAGGCAGAATTTCTGCTATACTGGACTATAGATTTCTGCTCATGCACAGGACACAGCTTTCGCTTCCTAAAATATACCATTATTTTTAAACGGCAGCTCATCTTTAATCCCAAGCATCAAGACTCTGTGAGCTTGAGCATCTGACTCACTAAATTACGAGAAACAGGAATCCTTAGTGAACTGCAAAGACATGTAGAAAACAAGATTTGCAGGTGGCAAGCGCACTAGTAAGCATCTGCTATACACCTGGCTCTGAATTCAAGAGAACCTGAAGCCCTGGTGTGTCATCTGCATTTCCATTTAAAAATCACTGTACGTTAAAGTGGATTTTGCTGGTTTTAACAAAGATTAAGCTTATTATTCAGTACTTTTTTGGGTTTAAGGGGGTAAGAAGAAAAACTAAGGTACAGAGGAAACGTTAAAAGAAACCTTAGCTCATGTATCTTCAAAATTGATTATCTACGAGCATTTAAAAGTAGCTGTAACAGCAGAATTATCTAGCAAATCTACTATTTGAATCAATGAATGCTTCCAAACTCACCTTGTAAGCAATAACAAGTAGTAATAAATAGGAATGTAAAGAACATAACCAAAGAAAATATTCTGAAGTAGAACTTTACAACAAAGACAGGGACACCTAATTCAATCTTCAATAATGACAGTCTCTAAATCGGGCATTACCAGCAGGCTGAGTATAGCCAGAGACTTAGGCGTCTTAAACGAGTGGTTAGGAGAGCCTCATACGATCAAGGGAGCCTAATACGATCTAACTGCAGCTGCAAGCCAGCTCACTCCCCCCTACCCACCACCACGTGCTCCTGAGTCCCATTCTGTGCCAACTCCAACACTTGTTAAAACCTCCAGCTATCCCACAGTCAGCAGAAAACTAAACCCGACAAAAATACATCATTTTTGGATGAGTTTGCTGGCTAAAAGGTCTAACAAAGGGCCTGATGTACTAAAGTATGTGGCTGGGATAGAGGAAAAATGCACAGCTGGGCTGGAGGAACTGCAGCAGCCAGCACAAGGATCAGTATAAGCTGCCTGGGCTGCAGCCTGAAACCATGCTCTGGAATAGGAAAGTCACAGCTGTCACAGATTTGCTTTATGACTGGGCTGCTTTCAAGTTAATCACACACAACCACAGTGCTCTTTACATAGTTGGGGGGGTGAGGGTGATCCTAGATAAGAACAGTAGAAAACAGTATGTCAGAATGAGTATGTATTAAAACCAAGATACCTCGTTTGACATTAAACTTCCAAGAAATGACCAGGGCAACTATTGAAATATATCTCAGAGAAGAGCTTGGTAAAAAAAAAAAATCCAGGCCCTATTGACAGTCAAGACAGTCAGTCGCGTTCCTCCTTACTCCCTGCATCCTGAATGCACTCACATTGCTCCCATTGTAGCAGGGTTCTGGCACACGTCTGACCCCTTAGTCAGTTGGTTTTACTCACTAATTTGGCAAAAAGCAAACGTGACAAAACAGCAAACGGTTCTCCACTCACTAAGCCAGCGGAATCGACTCGGAGGATCCAGAGTGCATCGGGCCAACCCAAGGGGAGGGAAGCCTCAGGACTTCCTCCTTAACCAGCAGATGACCACTACACAGGCTCAGGTATCTTGGCTGAGTATGGCCCCACCTGCTGTGCTGCGAGCTCCCCATAGTGCTCTTCTGCTGCCTGCTTCTGCACCATCAACAAAGGATTGGGGACAGCTAAGTGACACTCAGGACAGGAGCACCAATTGCAGGTCCTAACGCACTGAGCAATATTATAGCACTATTTTCTTTTGTTCTGCCACCTGAGTATGCCCCGTTATTTCTCGTCTTTAAATTGTAAATTACTTGGGAGTTCTCCTTTTTGTCAGGTGGCACTCACACCTACAGGGTCTTGGTCTATACAGGTCAGTTTACTCAATCCCACAGCAACCTGGAATCAGCCAAAATAATTACGCAACATCCAAGCAAATTGTATTTACGTACTAACAACACTGAACCAAATACACCAGATTTAAGGGTAGCAATACAAGAAAGCTGGTTCAAATAATTCCAAATTGAAGCAGTATTTAAAAAACAAACAAACAAACAAACCCTAAACCACATACCTTCACTTTTGTCACCCTGGCTAAATTCAGCATGAGGAAACACTTTGTGTAAAACCTCAAGAAGGTTAGTAAAGGTACGTTCCAACAGTGGTCTTATCACAGGAGATAACGCATGGCCTGAAGATGTCACGGCACGCTGGGAAGCAGGCACAATATTCTGCATTGCATGATAAAAATCCTGCGCGCTGAGAACTACTGAAGAAACATCAAGCTGTAGTTTCTGACTGCTCACATAAATCTGGGGATAGCGTCGTCTCAGGGCAATCAAGGCAGCCTCAGTGCAAAGTGCTTTTATGTCAGCTCCACAGTACCCTAGTGCACACAAAAACAAAAATACCTTCCATGAAACAGCATGGCTGTGCTACATGTATTTCCAACACATCTAAAGCTGAAAACAATGAGTAATACTTAATTGTCAAGATCCACAAAGCACCTGCCAAAAGGTGTCAGGTCATAACCCAGTGACAGTGTTGTGTACCAAAAAATTATGTACAGGTATGTTGAAATATAGTAAGAAATTAATTTCACGTTGAGTTTAAAATGACCTACATTTTCACTATGTAGTGTGATACATAGTGTATTTCCAGCCCAGGGTTATAGGTCTGTCATCGTTCTTTCTTTTTCCTTAATATTGTCTAAAGTGTGTCTATAATTTTAACAGGCCAACTCCTCTCTTCCTCTTTTATTTTAATATCTCTACATGAATATATTTTTTAATAGCAAAGTAATTTTGTTATACTGGATGAACATCACCAACTTTAAATTTTTACAGACTGAGAAAATGAGCAGTATAAAGAAAAAATGTTACATGAGCAGAATATGGATCTCTTGTTAAAAAAGCATACTGGGGACTCTTGGAAAAATGTGAACTTTTACTATCACGAAAAATGTTTCAGGCTTTTTAGAGTTTTGTAATTTTACCAATATAACTGAAATAGTAGAAAAACTATTAAAAAGCACTAGAATTTTAATTTACCCTAGCTTTGTAAGTATCTACAGGTGGCTACCTATAATTGGTTAATCATCATTACTGAAAACCATAGATCTGATAATTATGAAATACTAAGAGACTTAATACTTCTGTGTCTTTCGCAGTACTAATAGTCTGGAGTCTTTCCCCAGAGCTAGAAATTAGATTTCAAATTCTTCCATATCTCTCAGCAAGAGACATTAACACAGCACTGTATTTTGTAGCACCATAGCTCCATCCTTCAAAAAAATTGAAAACATTATTCCAGTGAGAAAACTCTTTTAGAGAATTACAGTCACCATAGGAAAACGTCCTGCACTGAGGAATTGCCACATAAAAGTTCATGGTTTTGCAACAAAGTGTTTATAGAAGCTAATTCATCAATTCGTTAGTTAAATTACTGTCAACCAACTTTTTTTTTTAGTCAGACTTCCTCCTTCTCACCAGGTCTTACACCATTTGCACTTTTTTCTACTCTAGTTTTGTATCGGTCTTTTGGCAGCGCCAAGTCCCAAAGCTGAGCCCTGCTTGTTTCTCTTTATCCTCTGATGTTCCTTCGGTGCTGCTGGCACACATTTTTACAAGATCCACGCAGTGACAAGGAACAAAGCTGATTCCATACAGTGTCGAAAAATAAGAAAGGAAGCAATTAATACAGAAGAGAGTTTTCCATCCCCATCTTTCAGATATATACATTTGGGGGATAATAATAAAAGATACCAACTTTTCAGCTATAAAGATTACTTAAATCAGCAGGTGCTTTAAATTCCACCTGTGTTTCTCATATATACTTGAAAATAATTTTTAAAAAGCAAATAAAAAAACAGATGGAAGATCACTATAAATATCAGACTCCTGTAACTTTTACATTAAGCTTTCCGATTTTATTGTAAGGTTAGTAGCTGTAAATGTGTAGATTTGATGAGCATTCAGTGTGATCGTTATCTAAAAAGTATGTAACAATTCACATTCACAAGTCACCTTGAAATACACAAGACATCTGAAGTATGTTTGGATATATCTGCTACGTTAACCAATAGGCAACTAATTATTTTCAGCATTAAAGTTATTTTTTTTTTAACTAATGCCAATCAAGAAATCAAAACCATGCAGGCACACTCCATCAATCACATGAACCCATTACATGGTAGCTACAGGTGCATCGGAGAAATCAAAATCACAGTTTTTCCTCTAAATTCTGCTTTGTTTTTTCAATATCAGGTATCACATTCCCATTTCAATTGGTCCACTTCTCCTCTAACAAGTGTAGTGGATTAAATAAAAAATTCTGGGGAGCAGTAAACCAAAGCTTATGTCAAAGACGTGCTAGAGTTGTATAGCACCTGAACGCCCAGCACCGTAAAAACTAGTTTAGTACCTTCACGACAAAAGATTCAGCAGCTCAGGAACTACATCGTTTCCAAATGTTCTATTAATAAATGCTGTAATATCACTTTCTAACAGTCATTTTAATCACCGCTTGTCCATCTCCAAAGAATTGCAAAATTAGGAAATAATAGCCTGTAGCCTATTTTTAAAATTAAATCCTCAGGTGATCAGATACACAATTAGTCTCCATTTCTATTTTTCATTTCTCAGGAGCAATTACATTTGAAGACTAATAATTGGTGTCTCTCTTTGAGGGGCTCTCTTGTGCATACTCTGTACATTCATTTCAGTGACAGGAAAACTGCAAAAATCCTGTATCTTGTGAAACATTAAAGAACTTTTCATTTCCAAGAAGTAAATGCACACTGATTACGTGGAGGAAAAACATGAGTCAACTACTGTCAAAGCAAAATAAAATGTATCGCGTCAACAGTAAATAACCTGAATTTGTGTTTGCCCAAATTGACACTATAATATAAACCCAAGGTTCAGTGCAGCCGCTTTCATTTCTGAAGCATCTCACAAAGGATGTTCAATTTGGCAGGCAAAATGTACTGGCACACCTTAACTTCGCACAATAGGAGCCTGTTTGGTTCTACCCATCACCACCACACTCCGCTGAACAAAGTACAACTTTCAAAGACCAGGACAGCAAACAAGTGGATTCCCATGTAGGTTTCAAATAATGCACTTTGATCACTGGAATTTTAAAGCCACATTCTTCCACCTCTGCTGTGCAGAAATTAAATCCTCTTTAAAATCTCCTCTGCCTAATATCCACCCCAAAACCCTACAACTGCTACTGAACTGGGTGAAACAATCTTGACCACTTCTTCCAACTTCTCGTGGAACTCCCTACAACTAGGACTGCAGGGAAAGAGTGAACAACTCGGCATGATGACAGAAAAGAAAAACAGTTACTAGGTTGTTTGGGGGTTTGGGGGGGGAGTTTGTTGGTTTTTTGTTGGTGGTGGTGTTTGGTTTTTTTTTTCAGAATTCTGAAAACCATGAACACTAATGCCAAAACTTCTCCCTCCATCATTACATTAGGATGGGAAAGAAAAATCTAACAAGATACTATTTTGCTGCATTAATTAGCTTTAAGGATAAGCAGAGAATAGAGTATTTTTAACATCTTGAGCATGGTGGTTTTTTTCTTTACAATTCTATTTAGATTATTTAAATAACCCTTATTACACTGTAAAAAGATTCATCTGGAAGATGACAGATGGAGGAATTCACACTTTTTTTCAGTTGCTAGTATGTTTTGTTTCCTACAAGACTGAGTTAATAGAGGACAGTCTACCTACACAAAGTTAGCATTCAGAACAATGAAGTACAAGAGATAAGAAAGGATTAAAAAAGATCAGGGTATCTGGAGCCCATCTCCAGCAAGAAGAAAAAAAACATAATTCATTACTTGTGTTTACTGAAGGTACTAGTAAGACATCAGTGTGTGGTCTTCTGAGCAATTCTCTGCTCTTCCCAAGCTGCTTCGCTCTGTCTCACACACATTGCAGTGACGCAGCCATTCCGAGCAACGGGTTCCAATTCTCACATATAGAATTCTCCTAAAAGGTATGTAATCCGTAACACCTGGGACAAAAATCAACCCTCAGGAAATAACCTATTTTTTGCAAGTCCTGGGGCTTTTCCCTTCTAATTTCTTTATAATTACACCCCTGGATCTTAAAAAGTTCTGAGTCGCACATGCATCTGCTTCCCCAAAGTCATTTACTTTGGTAGTATTCAGCAGTTTTCTTCATTAGGATCCATATGCTTGTAGTTAAGTGTTGCCAAGGTTGCTGAACTGGAGAGAGGTATAAACCATGCTGTGCGAGAAGCCTGTCGAGTCTGGGCAGCTTGTACTTGAGGAAGAGGGGGTGTTACTTGGGGGGGCGAGGGGGCAGGACGGGAAGACAGAGACAGGGTTTGTTTTTAAAGAAAATCTGCACACAAGAGGAAACAGCAGACCGGGATATACTGTGTGTCAGTATGACAAGTGTGCCAATGAGTCCGATTCGCAACGGCCACAAAGAAACTGGGAGGTCTGTTAAGTAACAAGTTGCTGCAGATTTCATTTATAGAAATGATGAGGCCATCTCAAGACGAAGAAGATAAAACAGTCTCACTTCAGCTGTTTTTAAAAGTCCTTGTAATAGTGAAAAGGTTTTAACCTTGGATGTGTGGCAACATTTAAATTCCAAGATACAGAATGGAGACAATCAAGTGCACAGTAGCTGGACAGCAGGAAAGCCAAAGAAAACAGAAAAGGGTACTTCTTGTTAGCCGACTTTTCCACAGAACTGACAGACTGTTGAGCACAAAGAAAGTCTTCCCATCAAACCTACAAACGGCTTTCCCTACGGTCTGAAATTTAAAAATACATAATTGTGTTCTCAATGCAAAGATATAGTGAATTTTCAGAGAAAACACTGGGATTTATTCCATGTATTCCCCTCTCTCCCACTAAGCAGCACCACGCCTTTGCACAAATCAAACAGGATTTACATAAAATGGGTTTGGCACATGCTGTCTTATACCCGTCAAAGCTTAAACTGGAGTTTGCTGGACAGTTATGTTTTCTCCTCACCAGAAGATGTTGAGGTCTTTGTGCATCAAAAGCGGAGGGATGCTGCTTCGATGATAGATGTCCCTGTGGATGAAGAGGATAATTCGGATGTACTGTAGCTGACTGAATGGACTGATGTTCAATTTAAAGTTCTTATTTCTCTGATGACGGATTCCAATGCACAGACATTTGAGACTGTCCTTTTTCTGAGAACTTCAGTGCTTGTCCAAGCAGATGACTGACAGAGGATGTATCTTTGCATGACAAATTGTTGCGAAGAGATTGTGGTGTGTGTTTTAGGGTGATTTCCTCTGTTAAATTCACTATAAAAATATTTGGGTTTTTTTTTTTTTTAATTAGCTTTTAAGCAGCAGGTTTATCTTGAACAACCATTCTCCATTCAGTACAGCAGGTCTTTGGGCGCTCCCAAGGTATATTTAATGTACTCATGTTGTGGTGCTTTTTTCCCCCCTGCCTATATCTACACTTTGAGGTTGTTCTGTGCTAGCAATCTGGAAGAGAATTCATCTTTAGAAAGGCTGGTTAGTTTGTTGGATTTCTGTCAGAGGAGAGCATGCCAGTCAGTAAAAAAAAAAAAAAGAAAAAAGGAAAAAGAACCAAAACAACAAAAAAACCCCCAAAATACACAAGTACCATTTTCCCCCCCTTCATAAGCAGACTGAAAAGAACCCCAGGTCTCCCTATCTCTTCTGTAATATACTAATTTCAAGGGAAGTCTGCCTAAAGATTCCAATTCCCACTTCATTTTGCTTCTCTTTGAGAGTATGCATCCTATATAAGGACAGCAATGTTACAGCAAGGAAACACGACTGTATCTTCAAGTGACTACCAGCTACTCATTTTGTGGTTTAGTAAGACAGATATGTATTTTGTTATTACAAAAAGGAGTGTAGGTGAAAGTACAGAAGCTTAGAAAAGTTAAAAATAACAAAATATCTTGATACATTTAACACATCTTCGAAGCCTTACACAGAAAAGAAAGCATCTATAGTAAAAGTACTAACATTGTTAACACTCACCAACACATTTTTCAGCCAGTTCTCCTAAGAAAGGATCTGACAATTTGGGGTTCCAATCCCTGGTATGAATTTGTAAAATGTGCTTTCTTGCCTGATTTTAAAAAAAAAAAAAAGAAAAGAAAAAAAGGGGGGAAGAGATCAAAATTAGCAAGCCAAATCCATGTCAAAGTATTTCAGACAAAAGTATTCTTTATTCCTGTGAATATAGTTTACCTGATTTTGACATGTCACTGTGACGCATAAAATAGAACTCAGCACTCAAAAGTCTCTCAAGAGCAAAGGTTTTCCCTTCTTTTTTATTTTCCTATATAAGCAGTAATTTTTTCAGTGTATCACTTACACATTTTAATTGCTGTTTAATCAACGACATTACTATACATGAACTGATCAAAACTCATATTCTATTAGGAGTCATCATAATCTTATAATTCAATCTTTAATTGCTGCACCTATGATTAACAGCCTCACCAATTAATTTATTGCTCAACAGCACAGCACACACACGAATTCCAAAACTACTTCATTTTAAAATTCTACAGAATCCAAATACACCTATCAATATGCAAAGTAAACTTAAGTGTAAGTTCATGAAATGTTAAGGCTGAGTTTACAGAAGTCTAGAATAACGAGCTGAAATGTTCCTGTTGCCAGTGTAACACCTGGCTTTGCACGCACCATTTGTCTGTGCTTAGCAGCCACCATGACAATCAAGCTATTTTCTCTTACCATTACTTCCCAAATCCCAATAGTTACGGCTTGTTATACAAATCCATACAAAACCACAGGTTTTAGATCAATAATTCAGTTTAATGCAATCAATCTACCTGTTTAGTTTTAACTATATTCTGAAGATTTTAAGTTCAATACAACTTTATGTATAAAATGTGTTACTAAAAACGTCTTCCTAAATTAAACATTCTTACAAGTAAGAATGCATATTTTTATTTCATAAGTCATCAGGCATTCCAGTGTTTAATATACTAGAAATGTTTATTAATAAATCTCCTTTGTAAGTTTTACCTTTTGATCAGGCAAGTTGAAAAGAAATTCCCTGTCAAAGCGACCAGGTCTCCTGAGTGCAGGATCTATAGAATCCAGTCTGTTTGTAGCACCAATTACAACGATTTCACCTCTATTATCCAGTCCATCCATGAGGGCAAGAAGAGTAGACACTATAGAGCTAAAAGAGAATTTTCAAAAAAAAAAAAAGAATGTATACGGAACACTGTAAGAATTTTTACTTTTTCAACTGCAACATTCATAATTTCAAAGGAAAAAAGTTAAGTAAAGAAACCAGTTGCGTAATTGTTTCAAGTCTCAAAGCAAGAAGGGACCTTTTGATATAATCTGTATTACACTTAGTATTACGACTCCAGTAAGGATTACATCAAACAGAAACGTCATCCTTTAAAAGTCTGGAGCAACGTGAGCTCAGGAAGCCATTTACTGCAGCTCTGAAAAGCTCTTTTCCATTAACAGGGTATGCCCCGTCCTGTTTAGAGCAACTGTAGCTCCAGGCAGAAAGGTGCATCAAGACAAAGCCACACATTCCCATAATCTCCTAGCCTGGTGGCCCCAAAATCTCCCTCCTGCCCGCCTCAGCTGAGTGGAGGGAGATATACACACAAATGCCACCACCTCTAGAATGAACGACACAAGTGCCTTGCCATAAAAAGCACAGCGAAACTGAGATTGAAGGGAGCCAGGAAAAATTTCAGCCAGCAGTCAACTGTTGTAAAAAAAAAAAAAAAGTTTTAAAAAGTGACAGGTTGGCAACTCAAGGTAAGTCTGCACACCACGCCATCCAGAATCAAAATGACAGAAGTGTCCCGTTCATTCACAGAACATTACAATTCATCATTTTAGAATAATTTTTTTTCAAAGGGTTATTCCACTGGGCTAGTAACAATCTGTTTACAGTACAAAACCAGCAACTAGGAGAAAGGCCGAGGAAATCTTCAAATTGACATGGCTGAAGGGTAATCTCCACTACAACTCCATCTCCACCAAATTACAGTCTCTCTGAATAACTGAGAAGATGACTTTCAACACGAAAAAACCTCAACAATCTCTCCTTTCTAGTGTAAAAGGGCTTAAGCAAAAGTAAAACATTTCTTGGGAGTCGAGTAGAATTACACTTAAGAGTTTACCAAGATAATGTAGTATATACCAAGATAATGGAGGCAATATGAGAAGGACTACCTGTGAATCTGATCTTGTCTACTAGAACGAACTGGAGCCAAGCCATCTATTTCATCAAAAAAGATTATAGAGGGTCTCATCAAGTATGCCTGGTATGCCAAAAAAAAAAAAAAAAAATTATTTCACTGTTAATTAATTTATCCATCAACATTGAAAGCAGTTTGGCTTTATTACAAAGCATTAAATGCTAAACTAACACATAGAGACACTTACTAAAAATCGTGGTCTGACAATAAAACTGAATTTTCAACTAGAGAACAGTTTCAGACAAAGCAAATGCCTGCATTCTCCTTTGAATAAGCAAGATGGCACCAGCGTATCAGTTTTACTGTGTGCTGGCATGAGTAAAGATAAACTGAGCCACCTTACACTGAGTTACAGAAACCAGTATTTTATCTGCCTGTAATCTGATTGTTTAGACATCTGTGTCTGAAAACAGCTTTTAAGCAACTGCATTTCAGTGCTTTATGCGACTCTCTCCTCTGTCCATCATTTTCCAACCCAAAGAAGGATACAAAAATACACAACAGATGTAATGCTGCATCCTCCTCTATGTAGCATTTATCTTTAACCTGCCAGTCAAACACAACCCCAATTTATTTTTTTCAGTCTTTCCCTACACTGCTTTGTCTGCTTCATTAATGGACAAGAAATTTCATCCTCATTTTTCAGAGCAAGAAAAACTGTTGTCAGCATTCCTCTACTTTTTTCATATAAATTGGACAAATTGTACCCAAACTATGAAAGTGTTACAGTTACTTTGTTTCAATTGCAAATAACTTTGGCTGCCTAAAATACACAAAAAAACAACATACAGAGAAAAATCATGTGAAAAAGACAAATTTTCTTCTAACCTGATCAAAAAGGAGTCGAAGCTGACGTTCAGATTCACCAACCCACTTACTGAGACAGTCTGCTCCTTTCCTCATAAAGAAAGCCACCTTTTTGTCTCCTTGACTGCATTCATTAGCTAGAGCTCTAGCTACCAAGGTTTTACCTGTTCCAGGAGGACCATAGAATAAACAGCCCCTGAAGATAAATGGATCAACACAGTCACAAACTTATTTTATGTCTCCTGAAAAACTCCAAGTCAAATTTTATAATGAAGACAGGGAGCCTGGAGAAGAAAGACTTCAGTTCTAGTATTATTAGTGTATTCAACATGACCTCATAAAATCTAAGTCTGTTTTATGCTTTCAAATCAGCAAATCTTTGCTTTGTAGAGAACATTAATCAAAGGCATATAAAGCTTTCAAAGGATCGTTTTACACTAGTTAAATATTTCCTTGAATATTAAGTCTTAGGTAATAGTTGAATCAGTGTTTGTTCCTTCTTTGGAGAGACATACTGCCTTTAAATGACAGAAATATACCAAATTTTCAGTTTACTTAGATTATGTGTACCTATTTAAGTCACACACAAAGATGCCTCATTAATAAATACCAAACCCGTAGTATACCATTATTGAGATTACTCCTATAAAAGAAACATCAGCATTTAGCTTGATTTAGTTAAATATTTGATAACAGAATAGAAAAAAAAAAAACCACAATGCACTACTAAATAGAACACTTGAGAATTCTTCCTCTGACCAAATCACAAATTTTACCCTCCTACCATAAGAAAAATAAACTAGATCTTTATAACTTTTCATTCCACTTATTACATTCTGATAGACAAGTGGGGTGGGAAACACGAAAGTCTATCCGAACGGTAAATACTTCAGGGAAAGAATCAGTCTGCTATATGCTTTCAAATGAAGCATTCTTTAGCGCTTAACAAAATAAAATACAACAGTAAGAGTAAATACACCTACCTTGGTGGCTGGATTTTGAATTTTTCAAATATTTCTGGATAGAGAAGAGGAAACACTACCATTTCCTTAAGTGCAAGGATATGATGGCTCAATCCCCCTATACTATCAAAGCGCACCTTTGAAAAAAAACAAAGCATACAAAGCATACATTGGAACAGCTTTCCACGAAAGTGCCTTTAAATAACAACTTGAAAACAACATTATGTTGATCAAAAGAAGTTCCTTGAATTCTGAATCCTTAGCTGTTCACATGAGGTTTATCCGGTTCGCAAGTTAACCATGCCAGGGATGCCTGGACACCTACAGAGGTCGTGCCTGAGTCTGAGAGCATTTTTAAGCTCAGGCACCACGTAACATGAATATAGTCAAAGTACTTCTAGACGATGGTTCAGCTCTAGCAGTAACTCAGCAGCTTCTGCACAACATGCACCATAAGCTGATGTGCATCATTTGGAATCAGCAGAGGACCCACATGGTTCACATGGAGTTAACCACCCCAGGTTGGTCAGGACTTCTGTTTTCTGCACTGCTCAGCATAACCCCGTTTTTATTACATTTATTGTAATTTTATTGTACATTTCTTTTGGGTAGTTGATATTTTGGCTTATTTACGATATGTATGCAGCCTGTTGATTACCTGCAGGTCAAAAGCAAGTGCTTTGTAGCCAAAGGGAACTGAGACAACAGTTTTGGGGGGAAAAAAAAAAAAAAAAAAAAGGATCAGTGAGCTTAGTATGACTTTACTTCAGCTCTAATGAGAGTCTGCGGTGAATTCTGCTTATGCATAACTAGGGGAAGGAAAACAAAAAGTTCAAACAAAACCTACCGATTTATCAACAATCATCGGGTCAACATCAGCCAAACTTGCCCCAACTTTCACACGTTCTCGCAGAATTCCGCTAGCTAAGTCTTCTGCTCTAAAGTTTAAAGGCAGGCACCTATTCAACAACAAAAGCACCAAATAAATACTGTTCTGTTTTCATCATTTAGCTGGAATGGTAAGAAACAAGAGATTAAAAGTTCCTTCTACTACCTATAAAGACAAACTTTCTGGACTGATAAGGTAACCAAAACTAACATTTTTACTGTGGTAATTGCTCTTTTATATCTGGAAATTCCATAAATATAAAGATAGTGTTATGCTTTCATATAGACATTTCAGTCCGGAGAACTAGGCCGGACAGACTATTTTGATTAAACACAGAAGAAACAACATTGACCAAAAGAACAGGACGCTCTCCACTGCCAGTGATGAGCTGCCTATGTTCAGTGTGGTAAAAAAAAGGCTTAATAGTATAAGGAAAATAGATTTTTTAAAATATCGTTCATTAGAGTCCAAAGGAAGGAAGTAAAAATATTTCTTGTAGATTAGTCATAAGTCACATCTGCCCGTTCCAGTGTATACAATGAAGCTCTAAGCCTCTATACAGGTTTTATATCAGGTCAGATACACAGATGGAGGAAGAAAGGTACCAGTAAGATACAGGATACACTTGGAACTACACTTTTGGTAGTTGTACATTGCTAGAATTCCTCAGGATGGAAAAGAGAACAGTGTGGCAGACAGGAAGAAATGGAAAAAAATAAGAAAACATTTTTTTTTTCTGTTTGGTTTTCCAGCTAATGTATCTGTGACAGTAAGTACATTTACTCATATCTTGTAGATCTTCCACTTTTAGATAAGTGGTGAATAAATGTAAGGTAAGAAGAAAATGTGTTGGGTGTGTAGAATGCACACACTGTTACACAACCGGAAGAGAGAAGAATAAGAGCTGGTATTTGGAGTATAACTGAACTCACTGGGACCAAGTAACAGCAAGAATAAATATGTACTTTTAATCAGCAGTTGTTTGCCTTACTGAATCAAATATTCTTATCTTTCCATCTTTTTATCACTATTGTTAATTGTCTACTCATAAGACTTCAAAATCTGTGTTCCTGTGTAACCAGCAACCCTCCTAAACTGCATAGGCAGAATCAAAAAAGTCTGCAGAACTGACAGAACTTTACAGAATAGTTCTGCTTGTTTTCTGATGAGTAATCAAAATCAAACCCTCCTAAAGATCAAGGGTGTTTTGATACCTATTTCTTGCTCTGGCCACACTTTTAGATTTTCTTCTTTCAAAACGTTCTTCATCTGAAGAGGTGGTATCACTGCTGTGAATGGCATGCTTCTTTCTCCTAGAAAAGCAGCAAAATAAACATAAAACTCAGTCCTCCTTGCAGCACACTAGCACATTTTGATTCTTTCATAAAAACAAAATTGAAATGGTAAGTATGGTACTGCTCAGATTTAACATACACGCATATTTTAGTTTTGTTAAACATCAAAATAACCTGGAAGGGGAATAACATCTTCTCCTGTCGCAGGGATATGATTTCAACATGAACATTACTAAAACAGTAGATCCCCATAAGATATATGGTCTAGCCCGTGTTATCTCAGCAAGTGTGACTGAGCATTCAATCAATAAGCTGCTGAAGTTCATCAGGCATCAACTGCACTTAGGAAGTCTTCAAACCACTTTAGCCACTTTTAACTGAAATACCAAGATCTCCTTACTCAGTTTCATGTTTCCCTTTAAATATTCTTTGAAAAAATTCCGTAGTCCCTAAAGCATGGCCTCCTCTTATGTGGTCATTAATTCTGGAGAGCCAAACAGTTTCACAGAAGACTTGTACTGTAGTTTAACTTCTTATCTAACTAAAATTACTATTCAAAGTCTGCATGAATCATTACTTCTTCTAGTATGACAGTATTTTAGAAATATTAGAGAATGTACATTACATCTTCTGTAGAAAAAGGTGTTAAGTTTGATACTGGTTTGGAAAAAATCAGCACTTTTTTACAGGAAAAAGTTGGCTACTAGTAAAAATTCACGTATTTTTAGTGACTATAGTGAGCTGCATCATTTGTATGAACGTGACAATGCACTGGACAGCTTTTCTTTTCCAAAGCATAACATGATCAATCAGTTTTACTGGTCAATCACCAAGAACTGGACACATTTTAAAATATATCAAAGATAATATCATGCAATTGGGAAGATTTTTTATGACAGTGTCCTGATAAGGAGGGATAAAATGTGAGTGAAGCAATAAGCATGCTAAAACTGCAGGGATCACAGCTTTCACACTCGTTGTATCTTACTATCAAGTACAAGTCCTGAGATTATCCAACATGTCATACACACTTTAAGCAAAAAAAAGCTCTTCAAAATTAGACATTTTTATTTTATTACAAAGAAACCCGTAGAACCTGAAGATTCTGGTGTTATTTACTTTTCATATTTTCACTATGCCATTAAATTGAGCAGTAAGACAAGAGTTTCAGCTGAGAGTAGCATTCACTTATACTTGGATTCTGTTCATTGACAGATTTATCTCTTTCAAGTTTTGAGTAAGTTTATTGTTTAAAAAAATGCATTAAGCTTTGCTCTCATCTACTTGGTTAAATAAAGCCTTTGGGCAGCTTCCAATCCAACTTGGTGTATTCCGCGCTTCTTTGTCACGAAAGATAAGAGTTTAAAATGATGCTAAGTAAATATTTTATTAAATTGTTAATACCATTTGGATGAAATTTGAACTAGAAGAAAACAAAAAACATTACCCCGATTTGTTTATTTTTGTGGAACAGAAATGGGATGTTTGTTACACTGCTGCTTTGGATTTAAACACGAAATATACGCCCTAACAGAAAAAGCTACAGCGTGCAACACACAACTCTTTCCAGCACTTGCAGCACATCTGTTTCCATCCTGTTTATCACGAAGCTTCCACCAGTGTTACGAAGTGCTACGAAATTCATTTTTGTATGCTGATCGGGATCTGAACCCGAGATAGAACTCAAGACCCACGTACATGCACGAACGAACCGTATAACTCACTCAAGTATGCTTTGAAAATCAAAAGCGAATAGAAACGTACTGAGGGAAAGCAAACAGCCATGTACCGAAAGACTGACATTTACCTGATATGGCTTCTTCTTGCAGGAGATCTGTGAATATCAAACAGTGTATTTTCCCTCTTCTTTTGATGAGCCGGCACTAAGTAAGAGAAGTTACAGGTTTGTAACGTCAATTGCAAAAGAATAATAAAATATTTTTGCTATGTAATTAGCTAATCTATTAGACTGCTTTCTGAATTCAACTTCTGTCAACTATTTCTTGACCTAAACCCTGTTCACCTCCAACCCTGAGCCCAGCACATGGCAGTACCTGTGATGTTCACTGAAGCAGCACGCACTAGCAATGCCACCACCATTGACAAATTGACAGATTATCATAGAATGATACAGGTTGGAAAAGACCTCCAAGATCATCCAGTCCAACCATAACCCTACTCTACCAAATCCGCTGCTAAACCATGTCCCTCAGCACCACATCTACACAGCTTTTAAGCACATCCAGGGATGGTGCTTCAACCACTTCCCTGGGCAGCCTGTTCCAATGTCTGACAAACGTTTCAGGGAAATTTTTTTTCCTAACATCCAACCTAAACCTCCCCTTGGACAACTTGTATCTCAGTAGACTTATTCACTTGCTGAACAAAAACAGAGGCAAGATGGAAGTCACCAAGTGCTGCATGGGAACTCTGTCAGGGATGAGTAGTCGTCATCTAACTTTTCCCTTCCCACAGACATGGCATTCTTGAAGGTGAGCAGAGCAGAGCTGCATGAGCACTGCCTGGTTCCTCACCTATTGGAGGGGCCTGGTATCTTTCAACAGTTTTTCTCTGTCTGAGATTATATGGCCGATCATTTTCTTCTCCCTCAGCTTCTTCTACTTCTATATCTCCATCTTCTTCCTGAGACTCTGTTGGTGGAAAAAAAAAGTATATTCAGAACACTTTTACTTGATGCCAGAGCTACCTTCATCCTAAAAATTAACTTTTTTTATGGTCCCTGAGAATTAGTGCCCTCTTATTAATTAACACTAATTGGCAAATCATGGGAAATTTGAAGACCAAGATAAATCTACAGCACAATGTCAAACTTCCTTCTAGTTTCCCACAGAAGGTTCTGGAAAAGCAAAAAAAAGAAAAATAAATGTAGTCAAATTAGTTTTCATTTTAGAGTACCTCAAATATCCCTTTTATCCACTATCTTTTTCCTTCAATAATGATCCTTCAAATTAAGAATACTGCCTTTCTTCTCTTTTCCCACAGCAGCCTCAGAAAAATGAAATATTTGACTCAGCATGAAAATAAGGACAGCTTCACAATTCACAGTATTATTTTTACATAAAGCAAATAAACACACTCAATAAAAGTACCACCTAGGTATGTCTGTCAACAGGACCAGACTTTCCACCCATGGATCTCAGAATTAAGACTGAATTCTTACTAATTGGGACAGGCTACACTTCTTACAGGAGTTTCAGTTCAAAATCAAGACACACTATGCTGATGCTGTATGGATCCCTGAAGTTTCAGTCTGGTTCCTTAAGGAAGTCAAGCACACTGTTGATCATACCATCAAAGTTAGCTTCTTTCTCAATACTTTTGAAGCCACTGGCCAGTTTCATCCAAATTTTTAAAGGAACGTAGAATTTCAAATATAGTTGCGTATCTACAAGCCTTCTACAATTCAGTGGATGGACAGAAAATAGAGACTTTCATTAATTACTTCCCAAAAGGAAGGATGCAGAACTGACTATCACATATCCTTTCTGGTGACTGACACCCAACATATGAGAAATAGCTAGTCAAGAACACGCGTAGCTGTAGGCTACATGGATCACATCCTGGCTTCCACCAGAGGATTGTTACAGGGAATACAAGGAAATTACTTTGTGTTACGGAAAATAGCAATAAGGGAACACAGCACATAAACGCTTAGAAACCAGGCTTTGTTCTGTTACTTTCAGATAAACTTGCTTTTGTTTAAATAAAACTATACAGATCCCTAAAACTTCTCCTTCTAAAGAGGTGGAATCCTTCATTGTCTACTTATTTGCAACAGTCTTGTTAATTGATCTACTTAACTTCAAATTCAGATCCAAAATCAAATTACTTTCTGTAGTGCAATATATTACTATCTTAAGTTGAGAAGAGCTTTGCTTTATAAGTATTTCAGACAAACCCTTTCAATTCTTTACAAACCATACCTTCTTCTTCTCCCTCTGTGGACACTTCATGGTGGTTCTGAATTCCATAGCTATTCCTCCTCAGCGATTTCCTCCTCCTTTTCACTCGAGAATACATATCCATGTTTTCCTGGAATAAAATTCACATGCACTCCCATCAGCACTGTCCCACGTCACTCGAGTGTTAGCCCACAGTTCAGTAAGACTCCACGCAACCTCTAGTCCCCAAGTCCTCTTCCAAACAGAGCCCTCCACAGACAGACTACAAAAGCAATTTAATTTAATAAGTGGTAAAGTAGGTCTCTCAGATAGTACCTAGTCCATCCAACACATAGTTAACATCAGTATCAAGCTGCCGTAGGGAACAAAGCAGATGGCAGTCCCTGGTCCTGTTTTCAGGCTATCGGAGTGTGGTTCAAACCAAAGGAGAACAACCACAGTACATCACAAGAGTTCGGCAGTCAATTCAGCAGTAAAGAAAACATCATATACCCGTGAATCCTGTTCTGAATTAGAGCTTATCAAGTTTTTTAATGATATCCACTGGAAAGGATCTGAAACCTTTTGACAAAGCTACAGACAAATGTATGGAGACTGCAAAACCAAACATGCCTCCCCTTGATATTACTTTTATCCAAGAGCTGAGACACTGCACTTACAAATTCTGTATCTGTCCACATCCGTAGCCGTTCTACTTCCCCAGACCGCCTATTTCTCCTGATGTTAATATTATCCATTTCCTGTAGGACAGCTTCAGCAGTACTACAATACATGCAACAGTTTAAAAAAAAAATAAATAAATAATCAGTCCTCAATGGTAGATATGCAGAACTTTTTACATAGCATCTAACAACTTAACATAGCTAATTCTATGCTCTGTTATGGCTATTCCAAGGTCTACAAGTCAACTAAATATACAAACGAACTAAAACCTGAAAATTTCAGGTTAGCAACTTGAATCTATCGATTAACTACAAAACCAACCGTAATAAAGAAAACTGAAAGATGAACCTACAGAACACAAACAAAGGAGTACACAAAAGAAATGCTGACCCAATTAAAATCTAGGGTTCAAATGAGGCCGTAGCATTTTAAGAAACATTTTAACCTTTATTTTTTCCTCAGTGCAAATTGTAGCATAGACATTTGCAATGGCTTAGATGTTAGATTAGGTGTCAGGTAAGATTAAGTTCGCAGAGTAAGAAAGTAAAGCTTTTTCCCTACATTACGATATTAGGAAACCAATTCATACCCTTACCCCATAAGCTCTACATTTTCTTACTCTGCTCTCAGAAAGATGCAATACATAAAGGATTTTTTTTTAAGTTAAATTAGTAACATCAAGCATTTAATCATTCATTATTTGACCTCACTACCACTTCTCATCTACTATTTAATTAATCTACATTTTCATTATCTGAAGTATTTGTAAACAGCTGTCAAAACAATGGTGGTGTGTAAATAATAACCTTGGCCAAGACACTTCATTGCTAAGGAAGAAAGCAAAGCATTAGCCAAGCCAAGTCAATTATTTGGCCACCTGTCCTGAACACCAAGTTACTGCTCTCTCTGATGATTATGGTAGATTTCCACTGGAATTCTACTATAATTGTATAAGAATTGTAAGAAGGCAGAAACTTGCCCTTCCTTTCTTTCAAGCTGTTTAAAAGTAAAACTAAAGAGTGAAATCCTGCCTAGAAAGAAGTCAATGGAAGTTCTGGTGACAGAAGTCAGTAAAATCAAGATTTCATTATGAGCACTTCTCTCAATTTGAAATAATTCTTTTATCTAAATATTTGTAATGTGTGACAACCACTTCAGGTAAAATCATGCTATAGTTTGCTATCAAAGAAAAGCGGGTTGGAGGGGACCTGGAAGTCCATCTGCTCTGCCAGGCAAGAGCTAACTACACAGTATCTAAATCATTCCTGACAACCATTTGTCTAACCTGTTCTTTAAAACCTTCAGTGATTACGGGACACACTCCTATCAGTATATGTTCATATACAGACTTCAGTACCATGATCTTATCAAATTACAATCTTCATGGTAGACTTTTTCCTATTGTTGAGGAGGAGGGAGATTCAACCGCAACTGGAAAAATAAATGTAACTCAATATAAATTTGCAAACTGATACCAAGTAGTTACTGAGCAAATTGAAAAACCTAATTAAATTAGTAAAAGATTCAACAGAATACATTTAACAACAAAGATTATACTTGGCAATTAAATGTTTGTGTTTAAATCATTTTCCAAGCAGTCTCTCACAGACGTGACTATTAAAACCTGTTTTTCAGGTGGGAAAACTGAGACACACTAAGTGACCTGCCCAGGGCCACACAGAAATAATATTTCAAGAAAAGTATTTCTGGCTCCCATTCCTGTGCTCAGACCAGACCGTGCCTCCCTCTCTGACCTACTTTGTCTGCACAGTAAATGTCAAAAAGTGACACCCACCCTACGTGAATTACTAACAAATGGTAAAAAACAAAAACAGAAAAAAAGAAAGCTACAAACTTTTGATATTTTATGATCAAAATCATACAAGCAAAATCTAGCAAGCTGCCAGGCATTGTTGCTAATCACCAATTTACATCACATTGAGGGTATCGTTACATAAACGGGTTACTAAGAAACAAACTAGGGTGTGGATTTACAGCCACTCTGCTGTAACTGCCAACAAACACAGTTTTAGCCAGGTGTAAACACACAGTAACTTACTCCTCAATGGAAGTCTGGTAAGCTGCTTTGCATCCAGAGCAGGGATCACAAGGGCAGTTACAGCACAGGACCCAGCCTGTAACCCAACCCACACCCTAGCTTGCCTCAGCGCTGATACGTTCCCACAGTAAAACACATAGATGGCACTGGAAGACACGAGTTTCTAACTTTTAAAAAAAAATCATTAAGATGCTTTGTGAATACAACTGAAGTATCCCCACATACCTGTTTACTAGCTGATCAAACAACAAACTCTGATTCAAAGTTTCAAATCTGTTTTTCCTGGACCGACAACTTTTTCTGACTTCTATATCTCCGTTTATGCAAGCATGGTCCCCATCTCCCTTTTTTTCCCCTCGAAGGGGATGGCTTTTGAGAGCTAGGAGAAATTTGTATTACTACTTAAAAATGGAGGAAACAACATTTTCACAAACAAGAATAAGAGAATACTTAGCAAGGACAATAAATCAACAGTTACAGCATGACCATCCTTATATTTACTAAAGAAATGTATTTTTTAAATTCCTGTCAAAGTTGTTTTACAAGCTATTTCTTCAGACTCAAGCTTGTTTCCTTATATGATAATCTTATTTTATGACGAAAATTTGGCATTCAAATATCCATTCACATTTTCACATTAGCATCAATACCAAAATGTACACTTGGCCTCCATTTTCACTTCTCAGTCTTTTAAATACAGTATCAGAAGGTCAGATACAACATATTGATTTCACAAGCAAATCTATATAGGCTACACAGTGCCAAACAAAAAGAGATCCCACCCCTGATTGTTCCTTAGGCACCACAATAAATAATAAAAAGACCAAATACGCTTAATGGATTAACACACAGAACTAAGCAAGACAGAATTGATGGAAAAGGGACACAAAAGACAAAGTGGTTTTAGCCGAAGATATGCAATGAGATGGCAAGTGTGTAAGGTACTAGGAAAAGTGTTCAGGTAGCAGGAGCTGCAGACAAGGCAGGTCTCTCTAAAGCAATAGTAGACTTCAGCAACGTTAAGAACCATGGAAGGCCAAATTTTAAATGAGCAAAAAGAGTAAGTAAACTATAGAGACCAGCTGAGAGAGGAAGGCCAAAATCAATTCATAACAGTAAATTTGGGAATTAAGGAAAACACCAAGATCATGGCCAAGAGGTCTGAATTGAGAAGAGAAATGGAATTTCATCTAAGAATGTTCCCCATGTCCACAGAGAGCATCCAAGATGATGACAGAAGAAAACTGAGCCAAAACAGTAACTTTTCTGGTCAAAATGCTCAGAGTAATCTGTAAAGTTATCAAAAATATATACAACCGAAAATCATTGCCATTAAATTGTTAAACATAAAAGTAGATACAAAAAAGTCTGCTGTAATGCACTTACATAAGCTACGTCCATTTGGTAGTGTAGCACCAGGCTGAGAAGTTAACCTAGGAAACATAAGACACAAAAATTTTAACACTCCTTATGCAAGCAAGAGTTACCCAGTGAAAACAAAACTTTAAACATAAAATGTTACACGATACACTATGAGTTCAAAAACCTTCATGATGCGTAGTCTCTGAAGCTTCATTCCCAACACTGGAATGAGCAGAAAGCTACCAATTATGTGAATCCCCTCAATTATCTAAACATCTCTTTCATTAATCCCCCCAGTGTTCCCTCATGCCATGTCCCACTATTAACTCTCCCTTTAAGCTTCACAACAGAAACTTGATGGAGCTCTTTGAAGACAATTATCATTTGAACACTTTCAACCAACTAGTAGAAGCAACAAAACTTTTGGGAAAAGTCTTAGTGACTCAAGATCAGTATTAGCTCCAGCACTTTGGATTTTGGAAAAATCCATGCAAAGACAAGGCACAGTGGGTTCAACATGAGCCTGAGTAACCTGGCCAAACTTAATCTGACACAGTGATCTAAACCCTCCCAGCAACATTATTTTTTTTTATTTGTTAGCATTTTTAATAGGTATAGTACAAGTCTACACTTATAAACAAAATAAGTAGAAGGTGCATGAGTTTCAATACATTCCCAGATGACCATGGCATATAATATATTTAATTTATTCTGTTTTAAAAGGGAAAAAAACAAACAAAAAAAATCTCTTTTAAGATTTACATTAAATACACTTCATCCTAGCAGACAACAGTCCAGGAGTGAATCACAGCCATTCTTACATACAAAGCATTGCAAGAACAATTTTGAGTTGTACATAAATACGAAATACATATCTACAAAAGAATGAGTATTAACTGAAAGTTCACAGCCCAGGAACATACTGTCTACATTGTCTCATAATTACTTGTAATCATGTTAAGAACCTTATGAACCCAAGAATGCTTTGTAAAATACTACTAATCAGAGTTACAAAATTAAACAAATTACTTCTGAGTTTTATTTGGCTATAGTTAATAAAATACAGTAATTTACCTGACTCCTTATAACCAAAGAGGGAAGAGAGGCTGAAAATAACAATGGAAAGAAGTAAACTTGACCATTACCTATTCCCTAAAGATGATAATACTGATTTCCTAATTAAAATGTCACGTCTTCTTTTAAGTCACTAAATTAAGATGTATCAAGAATCTAGAATTCAGATCTCAAATCAAATTCCTTTCCATTTTTGCACAAATTTGCACATAAAGCAAACACGGGGATGAGCGGATTGATGTAACTCATGTCCCCGGAGTCTTAAACTAAAAGAAAATTGCATGAAAATAACACGCTCCAAAAGAAGACACTTGAGCATGAGCTGCAGCTTGCTGCAGAAGTAGCGTAGCCAGGTGAACAATACAGGAAAAATTGGTAAGACTTGTTTTTCTCTTGGCACCAAGTTACCTGGACTGTCCAGTTGAGATGCTCCATTCCTCGCGCTGCCCAGTACTGCGTGATTTTGATTTGTCTTTGCACACAGGATCAGCATGTTTTGAGGTACGTTTGGCGGGAGGAGATATGTGGCTATCACTCAAACTAGCATCACTACCTTCATCTTTCTGAAAAGAAAAGAGCATCAAACCATAATTAATTGGCTCATTTATACGTATCTTTCCAGAAAAAGAGGAAACAAACATGAAAAAAGTGAAGTCTCTATCAAACTCGGAACAAGAACACAACGCAAGAAGGACATGGACCTGTTGGAGCAAGACCAGAGAAGGGCTACAAAGATGACCAGAGGGCTGGAACACCTCTCCTGTGAAGACAGGCTGAGACAGCTGGGCTTGTCCAGCCTGAAGAAAAGAAGGCTCTGGGGAGACCTCACTGTGGCCTTCCATTATCTGAAGGGGGCCTACAAAAAAGCTGAGGAGGGACTTTTTACAAAGGCCTGTAAGTGATACAATGAGGGGTAATGGGTTCAAACTGAAGAGGGTAGATTTAGCTTGGAAATTAGGAGGAAATTCTTCATTCTGATGGTGGTGAGACACTGGAACAGGTTGCCCAGGGGGGTTGTGGATGCTCCATCCCTGGAGGTGTTCAAGGCCAGGTTGGATGGGGCCTTGAGCAACCTGGTCTAGCGGGAAGTGTCCCTGCCATGGCAGGGAGGGTGGAACTAGATGATCTTTGAGGTCCCTTCCAACCCAAACCATTCTATGCTTCTGTGAAACTCTTAGTAACAAGCTTGATGTAAAAATATTAAAAATATTTATTCTGAAAACATTAAGTATTTCCCTAGTTTTCAGTAAATATTAAACTTTTCCATAACGTTACATTTATTTCCAAACAAGCATTCTGTTTCTCTAACCCACTGTATTATGTATATTATAGATGACACCTCTACTCTTACCCTACTTGCAAAAGAACTAATAGTGCCATAAAGAGAAAAAAAGACTGAGGAAAATTAAGATACTTAGAAATGCAGCATGAATTTATTCTAGTGAGATTATCTTTGCCTTTAAAACACTTCAACAATCACATTCTGCTCTTCTTTCCTCTAAGACTTTTGCAATAGCTCATTCTCTTCTTCACAGAGTGTCAAACACAGGTAGCAGTAACCGGAAGAGGACTTTACACTTTTACAACACTTCGTCTAATGTGCTCATTAACAGCACCCTACACACTAACAACATTAGTCTTAACACCTTGAAGAAGCACATAAACACCATCAGGGCGGGAGTCGGGGAGGTTTTTGTTGCGCTTATCAGAGGTAACAGACAGAAACTCAAAGACAGTAGAAGGGAATACTGTAGAGCTGTTGGTAAGAAGTGGGCAGACAGCAAGCTTTGGAGGATCTGCTTCTGTTAAAGTGAACAACAACAACAAAATAATGATTCTATAAACAAAATTTTAGCTTATGGAAACAGTCTTGATTTAAAAAATAAATATCCTCTGGTGCACCAACAGAGTAACCAGTTTCCAAATATTCAGGTTTGGGAATTGTCAGTAAGCACTTAAACAAGAACAGAAGATACCTATATGCAAGGAGATGATCACGGAAGTCCTGCTTCTTCATCAGGCTTATTAACAACAACAATTTGATTTGTACTCCAGATAATTCAACATCATGATGCCTCATATACTCAAGAATATTTTCTTAAAAAGGCTTTTTCTTAAGAGAGGAAGACAGACTACCACAGCACAGCATTTACAAAGTATTTACTAAAGAAACCCAAATGTACGGAGGCAGCTCGATAAGACAGCTCAGCACCACTGAGCCTGGGGGACCGGTCCGTGCACTCCCTTGCCCAGCCACACAGCACCATTTCAACCTCCTTTGATCTTCTTCTGATGTTTCTCTGACTTACCCATGAAGCAAATCAGCTCACTAAAGCTTCAGAAGTTCACTTTCCTTCTGGTAGATTATCTCCCTACCTCGTTAGCGAGCTGAGTCTTTTCACTGAAGGATTAGACAAGTACAAAAGATAATGCAGGAAAAAAATACAAGTTTAGGATGGGACCGATGTCAGCAGGAACGTAAAGCTGCGAGTGAAACAGGCTGCCTGCATCACGCCTTCGCATTTTGTCCCCCCATATATATTTTAAACAAATATTAAATAATACCGAATACTTACACTATCACTAATAAATTAATACTGTATTCATTATAATATAGTATTTATTTACAGTATGTTATATGTTATTTTTATTTATACTATAAATACTTGTAAATACTTTTGATAATTGTAAAAAATACTAAATATGAAAAATTAGCATTAGATGCTAAACAGTCCATGTTCACATCACATTTTAAAAGTAGTTTAACTTTGATACTTTTTAGTCTGTCAAGGTAAATCCAGGGAAATGAAGAGGTCTACACTGACATTCAACCTTAGTACTCACTTAACCCTAGTGAAAAAAACCCACAACAAAACCCACATTTTTTTCTTCCTCATTATTTCACTTCTTCAGAAAGTACATCAACGTTAACTCAAAGCAATAGCTATTCTAGAAGATCATAATTAAGACTCAGATGAGGCAGAATTTGGGCTCTAAAACTAGGACTTAGTCCAAGCGGTAGCAGAGGTAACTACCACCATTCCTAAACGGAAAACTTCTGCACCTTGCACAGCACCGTAAAATACCTGTGCAGCCATCCAGCTGTTTTCTGTAACTGCATCTACAAAATAGCAACTTTACACAAAATCTTACATGTGTGCATATTCACTTCTAAATACTTACAGCATTTGTTGTAAGCACTTTTTGCTTTAATCAGCCCCAAGTTTATTTGTGAACTTAGAGAAACGCATCAGTGCTAAGTCAATTTTAGTAACTACTTTCTGAAACTACAAGAGCTGCCCTGTGAAGGATAGAAGCAGAGTTTCAAGGTAAACCACAGAACCAGTTTTAAACCGGCTAGGCAAGGCAGAAAAAGAAACCAAGAAAGAGGAACTAGCATGTAACAAAGCTTTATGAGGGCTAACATCAAAGCTGTTTTGTAGGCAGTGAAATTAGTAATGCATAGGTTCCTATGTTCCATCTCTCCCCCTTCCCATGCAAAAGTCCTAACTCCTCCCAAGTCTCCTACAACCATCTTCCCCTGCATTTCCTCCAGTTCCCTGCCTTTGGTCCCAAGACTCAAAACCAGCTTGTATTCCTCATGTGTCCCATCTATTTATCGGGCAAAGGTAGCACAGCAATGTAGCTACTTGTGAGCTCCGTGCATGCCAAGCGGTCAGCTGGCAGGTGAAATAAAATACTAGCGATTAACCTGGAGACAAAATCTGCTACTTCAGGTCTCCCTTTGCTACTGAGTTACCAATATTCACAAAATGTAGAAAAACTGAGTATCTTTGACATCTTTAATACCGTCAAATGAACAGATACTGGCCAATAGCTTCACAAACTGGAAGGGCAGGATAACCATCAATGGGATCATATCAGTGCAGGTGCCTAAGGAACCAGACTATCAATGAAGGGGTTTACTTAACAGAGGCAATGACTTCTGGTTATTCTTTGTTTAGGCTATGATTTTCAGTTGAGCCTCATTTTTCTGCAAATTAACTCTACACAGTATCTTAGCACATAGAATCACAGAATGTATTGGGTTGGAAGGGACCTCTAAAGGCCATCTAGTCCAACCCCCCTACAATAAGCAGGGACATCTCCAACTAGGTCAGGTTGCTCAGAGCCCCATCAAGCCTGACCTTGAACATCTCCAGGGATGGGGCCTCCACCACCTCTCTGGGCAACCTGTAAATTACAAAGCTAGTCTGAAATTTAAGATAGTCAAGCCCAAATACTAACTTAAGTTAGGGCACCTGCTGTAGAAGATGCACTAACATACAAAACGTTTTACCATGAAGTAGTAACAAAGCTACCACAATGAGAAATAATTGCAATTGTAAATATATTAATAAGAATCCAAGTTCAATTTTCCATTTAACAGACAATCTTAAAAATTCAAGCTCTAGGGAATCAAATCACACCTAGACTGCCATCCAGAACTTTCATCTACCCACAGTAAAATATGAAGATGGAGCTTTCATTACACTCAGGAGATTAGGCAAACTGGGATATGCTAGAACAAGAAAAGAAATTAATTTCAATTTGAGAAGCCTTTACATAGAGCAGTCTATCCACTGCTTCCTTCCAGTTACAGCAAAAGACGTCTAACGTTTCCACTGCATTCAACTTGCTCCCTCAAGTAACTGGGTCTCAAACCATCCATACCTTTAATGATTAAAAATAGAGCTTCAGTTTCAACTCAGAAACTTACTACTTCACAGTACACATCATTAAAATGTTCTGGGACAAGAAATGTATGATACAAGCATCAAACTTAAAAATTAAGAAATTAATAATGCAATTGCAGCAGTAGGAACCGATGCACTGAACTCAAAGCTACTAATGAAGCACTGGCACTGAAGCAAGCGCACTCACATGCTGAGAGAATGCAGAGAATATGAATTAATAAAATGTTAATCATGTCAGGAACCACCTGAAAGCTTACCAAAGCCACAAAGAAAAAGCAAGCACAGAAGAATCAAAAAATGAGTTTATGTACTGTCTGGAAGGACAAAGAGGTAAACAAAATTTAGGACAATTGTACTGATCTAACGGAAATGAGACCCACCAAACTCCAGCTGTGATCCAGAATAACCAGAGCCCAGCACAGCTTCTTATGGGAAGCGCTCTCACTACTAACTCCAGTTATTTTCTTACTCGTTAACAAGAGACCATCTCCACGGTCTAGACTGGCAAAACACAGTCTTCATTATCTTTTGATTCAAGAGGAAAATGTAACGAGACAGCCGAATGAATCCTGCAAAGTAGCTGTTGAGCTAAGATTCAACAGCGAGAGCCTTGCAGAGGTAGTGTGGCAGACTCTGGTGACACAACTTCACCGAAAGCTGCTGAATGATGGTAGGGGTAAATCTAGAAACAAAATCCAAAATGAATAAGTAAATAAAGGAATAAAATAAATACAGCTGCATATTATCTCTCTGTTTACTTTGTATGAAAAGGAGAAAGATGGAAAAAACGTTTATTATAATACATACACTCATGAATAAGCTCCAATATTACCTGTAGTCTCTTCCATATCAATGCCTAAATTTAAAAAATAATTGGACACTAACAGAGATTTTTAACATGTAGAGCCAAGTCTTTAAGTTTTGAAAGAACACAAACTAGAAATCAATTAATAAAAGCAAGACTTCTTCCTTCTCAATCTACCCTCTTAGAAAAGGTGGCTACACCAGTACAGTCTTTCAGCATGACTGAAGAACACCCATATCGAGGTAGTCCTCACCAACAAGGGCTCACCTTCAGGTATATCGCAGTGACCAGTGAGATAAAGTGTGATAGCCAATTATTTTTCAAGTTAAAATACAAAGACTACTTCCAGCATATCGAAGAGGGTAAAGTTTTTGTTTCTCCTGGTTTTTTAAGTAAGCTGAATCTCCTCACCAAGAGAATATGCAAATAACTCCTCACTACACTGCTGATCAGAACATCCCAAGATAACCATAATAACAGCAGTCTTAGTAACTCAGGATGAGTATGAACATGTTTCTATGGCAGGGGGGTGGAACTAGATGATCTTCTAGGTCTCTTCCAAACCAAACCATTCTATGATTCTCTGATCTCTACTATCATCTCCAAATTCATTGAGTTTTTGAGTAAGGGATGACATGACATTCAAACCACAACCACACCTTGCAATTACTGAAAAACACTCCATCTAGTTTGCCACGGGTTCGGCCGTATGAAAGCAGAGGCATGCAGACATTAATATTTGAGTTTTCCACCATGGTCAAACTTGCTCTCCTTGCCATATATTTTGTGGGTCACACCCTTCTTCTGACTAAGTCTCTGCCACACCCAGAAAGCTAGCGTGCTTGCTCACACAGCTTCACTAGTCAGGCAGGAGAGCTTGAAACCTTCCGCATCTATGTTCTTCTCATTTCTATGACCTTTTCTCATTACTTAAGACACGAAACTAAGACACGACGACATTCAATCTTTAACTGATTGATCCTGTTTCCTCCTTGTTTTGTTAAACGCACAAACTTATTTTCATTAGTTTTTCTTTTTGTCCCACTGAACAAGCACAAAATACCCTCGAATCCACTTCTGTCTTAATAACGAAATAAACATTTTCAAGAAATGTGTTTCAGCTACAGGTTTTCAAAAACCTGTACTTCTAACTAACTAATTCTTAGCTTCTGATACTTAAAAGTAATTTTTTCCTTTCCATTTGACTCTCTGAAAAGACAATGACTTCGGACGTCTCTCAATCTTATTTTTACTAACTGTGGAGAAACTGAATCCAGGTCCTCCAGTTATTTCTAACATAATTTAAAACATATCTTGTTAATAATAACGCATCTTCTCAGACGTCCCAGAATATTAATCATCTTCAATATTTTAAAAGGACATGTGAAAAAAAGAACACCTGATTTTTTTTTTGTTCATGCAAATTCTTTGTGGAAACAGGCTACCCATTAAAAGAAACAAAATACATACTTAAGAATATTTAATGCATTTCATAAACATTTTTATCCCATTGGTATAAAAAGAGCTCTTTTTCCAAAATAAAAACTTGTATTCACGAAAAAATGTGATCATGTCCCCAGTGTACCACTTAGTTAAGCTGATCACTCCTCTTTGCCCTCAGATAACTATTCAGTTAACAGGTAACTTGTTCTTTTCTGTGTTTAAACTGTAACGTCATTTCAAACATACCAATAAAATATACCAAAACACTATCTGTCTGTCCAGGGATTCTGGATAAGCCACTTGCTCCCTTAGGTATCAGTTTCTGCAAAAGTAAAAAAAATACAGATTTAAAACAGCAATTTCTACAAATTTATTGCATTAAAGATCTACTTTAAGACCTACTGCTGAAAGTTAGGTAAGAGCTAGGTATCCTTCCTAACGTGTTTTAGGGGCTCGGCATGCTAAGCAATTAAAAAAAAATACAGCAGCTTCACAATCTCTTTGAGATATTTTTAGGTTTGCTTTTATTTGGTTCCAAGTTCCAATAACTAGATCAAACAAATTTTCTACCATGACTGCAATAATATCACTTGACCAGAATCTAGTAAATGACTTGGAATTCTATTTCAAGTTTGTTAAAGTTCAACACCCTGCTTTATAGCATCTTCACCAAAAAAAAGGAAAGAAAACAAACAAACAAAAAGGGCAGAAACTGTCCTTATGCTCGATACAAATTTTGAGTAGCTGAAACGCTCTCATCAGTGCACCCAAAGCAGGTACCACACCTTGCCTTACACATCTACACTGTGTCCCAATTTCAGGATGACACATGGTGCTACCCACTCTCTCCAGCACCGACACATCCTCACAAGCTCCTCTTCCCTCCCCACCCCAACCCACATTTTCCTGGCAAATCCCTTTAGCCTCTCTCCTGTGGGAGGACTGACTACCTGCTTGGTGGGAAGAGGTAAGACCTGACACACTCATCTGGGGGAAGACGGAACGTGACTCAACTCCAGGTCACAGCTTAATACAGCCGACTGTATTCGTGTGGGTACACCACGTACTGCTGCAATGCTGAACTCCTGCCTTTGTGTCCTGAAAAGCCAGTCTAAGGATCCTGCCTGTGCCTTCAAACGACAAGAAGCTGGGGGAAAAAAAAAAACAAAAAACCCTGAGACCTTCAAGTTTCATTAAGGACCTTACTGATGGCTTGAAAAAAAGACAAAGTTGGCTTAAAAGAACCCATCCTCTGGTCACAGTTCTCCCATTTCCACTTGTTTGCACACAGTCATTTATCAGACATTGGCTCTCCACAGGTGTTAAGGAAAAATAACAACATTCATGCTTAAGTGCTTAATGATCTTGGAATAAACAACTATTAATGCTGTATTTCACTGGTGATAATAACAGTAAAGAATGTCTCAACTGTGGGATGATCTAAATTCTTTTAACATTCAGCTTCTGGAGATTTTTTGTTTGGGTTTGTTTTTGTTTTTTTTTTTTGTAAACTATACTCATGTCAATAATAGCCTTTAAGAATATACAGATACCATCATCTAGACATTTTTGGAAGAATAAATTCTTCCCAACGCATTCAGATGAAAACAAACATTTTCTGCATGAGACTTGCCTCATTTTTTCAACAGATTTCCATTTTATTTCCTGGAACTCTTCTATTCTACAATTCAGGTTATTGAATAAATGTGAAATCTTTTGAGGACAGTTAAAAGTTCACAAGCTAAAAATATAAACCACTACCTACAACACTGTTCATTGCTTATTTTCACACTCAGAACCATCCCCTCTGTCTATAACAGAAGACACTTGTTTGTACCCAGGTCGAGTGCCTTTGGACAGCCTTTGATCTTATGTCCAAAAATCTCTGTGAGTCTACAGGCTACTTGTAGGTTTATGACAGAAAGGGAGAGTGAGCTACAGGGCAGCCTCTGACAAACTATGACGGAGCCCATAAATAGCAAGCTGAGGTTTGTCCTCCACCCATCATCACTGCCCTGCCCCAAGCGGTTCCACCAGGAGTGTTCTTCTCCCTCCTTTGTGCCTTCACTAAAATTAGGGTGACCCTGTGAGTTTTCAGCCAATGCTCAAAGGCGAGGGATGGAGGGGACGCAAGGGGAGCAGGAGGAAGAAGGGTTAGTTTCAGCTGGACCAGTAACCTCATCCTGATGCAGCTGATCAAATGGCCAGGCAAGCATTAATATTGGCAGGTCTACTCATTTTCACAACCACACAGAAGACAGCTTGCAGCACTTGAAATCACACACCTTCAGAAGAGCAAGTCTATTGAGGCCTCTTTGCTGTACTGGGGCCCTTCTTTCTAGAAGATCCACATATCAGAAGTTTTTAAAAACATTGATCTTCCTAATTTAGCACTGAAAGAATACTAAGAGCAAGACATTTTTAGTCTTTTTAGACATTTTCCATTAGTTTTTAGATACTGCTAAAGAAGACTTTTAAAGCAAAAATTGTATTTATGTAAACACTCAAGAATGACTGCAACTCAGAAGTGGAAATAATGAAAACATAAAAATTACTTTTTTCCCTACGCTTCCTCAGTCCTCAAAAATCCATCTTGTTTCTGCTGAACAACCCCATCCCAAAGAAAGTCTGGAAGACGTGTTCTCCTTTTAGTACTACTATAAACCTAAACAAAGAAGTAGAATTATTTGTGAGGATAACAAGTAGGAGAACAGAGGAAACCCTTGGACCAGAGAGTTCCCCAAGGTTTGGGCATGACCAGGTACTCGACTCAGTAAACTAAGCAAGGAAGTGTCTGTAGGAAGTAAAGCTAGAGGAAAGTGGCCTTCTGTGTGGAAAAATAACATAGCATTAAAAACACTTCTGTATCTCTAGCTACAATGCACTTGAAGACACTATTTCAAAAGAAAAAACAAATTTAAATTGTGTAAAATCGTAATACGAAATATTAAGATTAATGCATTGAAATTTAAGTCATAATAAAAATAACAGTCAAGGTCTGAAAGATAAATCAGAGAAATAATAGAAAGTAGTTATTAAGTATTTGGAATGAGGGACTGCTGAAGCATGGCAACAAATTTCAATGCAAGTAATCTCTTCCACATGTACAGAAAGAACAGCTTCTTCATTTCAGGTTATTTTAATAGCTCAGCTCAACTACTTACCCATTTAAAATGAAGCAATTGGAGAAAAGCAGAAAGCCCATTTCCCAAATTATGAATACCCCCAAACTGAGCCATCTGCTCTCAATCCAACTGGACATAAACTTTCCACCAAAGCTTTACATGAGTTTGGTCATCAATACACTCTACTAGAAGCATAAAGATAAAACCACTAAATTCAGAACAGACCTCAAAAACTACGGAACTTGGACAAGTTCGTAAATTCTGTATTTCTGGTAGGAGTACTAAAGCTGCCTCCTTTATACCTCATTCAACTGGAATTGAAGCTATTACAGCATACACATACTCAGCAGTGGGAAGTGAAAAAGCGTATAGAAGGTAACACATTAATCCTACAACTGGTTGAAAAGTGGCCTGTTTTAATAGCTACCAACTAAGAAGAAATTAAATTTATTCAGGAAGAGTCCAAGCAAGTATAAATGCAAAACACCACCTGAGCAATTTAAAGCAAAATTGATGGTTGAAATAAACCATGAAAATCCCATCAAATGTAATAAAGATATTTCAAGAGTAAAGTCAGAGACAGAAGAATTTTTCTGAAAAAACAGCAAAGCATAAGGAATACAAAAAAAAGGGTGAAAAAGGCTGAAAAAATATTGTCAGCTCCCTTTGCAATAAGCAGGTTCATGAGCGATGTTACCCACACACTACGTAATACATTAGAGCTAAAACATCTAATAAATGATCAGCAACCTTTAAAATGCTCACAGCCATAAAATCAGAGCAGTGAAAGCTTCAGCTCTCTGATGCCTACTTGCTGGATGTGCTGGTTTGAGAAAGGTTTTATGACATTTTACACAGAAATCATTTAAAGCATGATTAGATTGGCATGAAAACTTTTCCGCAGGACAGCAAATGCTCAACAATTTAGGGCAGGATGCGTAAAACTCTACAACATCCAACCAAAACTGCAGGGGAATGGAGGTGATCAGAATGTAATTACCTGAGCTAATTATCTTGCATAACCCCAAGCTCTATGCCTCTCTTGCAACGCTGCCATGGGATCTCTCACGGCAACGGGTTAAGCCTTCTGCTTTAAGTTTCAACTGCGAGGCAAGCAGTTGGAGAAGCAGCTTTTATTAATATTACTTTGGGACAAGCCCAATATGCAGAGGAAGCAATGCAGCACACCAAACATCAACACCATTTCCTGAGTATTCTTCGGAGGTCGTACTCACTCACAGGATTAGTCCTCAGATTGCTTCCTTTTAAGGACCCGTAACAGTGTGACAGTAAAGATGGCCAGCTTCAAAGAGAACACGCAACCAGCTCCTGAAACAAGCCGGGTACCCTTTGGAGGTGCCCTGACAGTGGCCCAGACTGATTTGGCAAGATATGCATGAAGAATTCAAACTAAGGACACCCCTTTGGAAACATGGAAGGATTACAGATGCTGACGGTATGGTATTTTGACAGAAACTTGGACACAGATTGCTTCCAACAATTGCTCAATTTCCCCCTGTTCACAGATGTATTAATACCACGCTACCAAGGAACAGGCTGCACGACTCGCTGTAGATCACTGATTTTCTCCCGCTAAGTCCCAGAAGAGCAGCAGACCGCTAAACCAGAAAGAACTCGACGTTTTATTCCACACTGAAAAGATGAGCTTTCTCGGGACTCTTCCTTTAAATGAAATGTTTGGAATAAGTTCACAAGGCTCTATATTTCAGGGTGTATTTTGAAGCACTGTAAAAGCATTAGCCTCAGCACCTTTACTGATGTTCCTGTAAACTCGAACACTGAAACAATGCAGTTCTTTAAAAGCACAGATATTTGACAGGAGCTTTTTTCTCCCTGAAGAGCTTTACGTGCAGGTGGCCAGAGCGTGTAATTTCTCCAGCGTAAGGAGGAAAACTCTAACTTTTCCTATAGCTTTATTCTAAACCACAAAACATCCAGAACACTGTAAGGCACTTTGCAAAGACAAAGAAAAGATGCTGATCTGTATCAGGCTCTTTCATAAAGGAAAATTTAATTTTTAGAAAGCTTTAAGAAGTATGTTTAAAACTAATACTTTAAGAGACATTTTTTTAAAGTTCATCTTCTGTGTTTCCTGTAGCTGAACAGTAAAGACCTTTTAAGGAGTAAAACACAGCAATGAGCTTATTATATACATAAAGCTGCATTATGACCCAGAAATCAGAAAGAATACTCATTGTTACAGACTGGGAAATTACAGCAGGAGACACTGAAGTGTACTGGTATTGCAGAGCACAAAAATGCTGCTTAGCTTGCTACCTCCCCACACCACAGCACTCAACGTCAAACCTCAGGTCCGTGTTTGCTCCTATTAGCAATTAAGCACAATGGAGAGCTCTAGGTTGCCACTGAGTAAGTTGAACTATGTTGGCAGTACTACTTTTAGCTAGGATCCCATGTTACAATTATCACAGTGCCCTGAAGTAGCTCTTCAGGCACTGCTAATGCTTTCTTGGCTAATTAAATTAAGCTAATCTTGTATACATTTCTAAAATGTCTAACTAATATGCTGATGTGATTTAAGAGTGTTTATTTCACAAGAAATTCATTCGTTCTCTTGATCAACACTTTTGATTTGTGTTTTGAGATGACTGAGAAAAATAACTTTAATTGCCAAATAAGTGGTATCAACAACCAGAATTCAGTATCTGAAAACATCAGACATTAGTGAATCTAGAGCATAAATTTAACCAGTTATGGTCACAGAATCCTCAATTCTTCCATACTGTGAATGAAGTCCACTGGATCTGTAAGCCTTGTGTTACAATTCTATGTTTCTGAAAACTCTGGAAGATTTTGATGCACTTTTCTTTTAAGAGTGTTTTACTATAAAGGCGTAACATTTCCCAAGATTTAATGCTAGGGAAAAAAAAAAAAAAAGCATATAAAGGTAGAATATAAATTTATGTAAGGATATCTTCAATTTCTATTAAATAGTGTGGAAATCAATCCCGGAAACAGGAAGAAAACACAGCCCAGATTTTCCTTTCTGTACCCTCTCTATGCACTCTGCTATGACATCATCTCAGAGAATAAACTTCTTGGCTCCTTGATCCATTTAGCGAGGGATTTTGTTCATTTTAATCTGGCTTCTGGTCAGCAAACACACATGTATTCATCTTAGTTGCTGAACGCACAGTCGCCACTCAATAATTCAAAACAGTTTACTTTTCAAAGACTGACGTCATTGCTTTCTCCAAGATGAGCAAGTACTACAAAGGGAAAACAGAGAATACGTTAAAGGCACTTAGAATATTACAGCCCATTTCCACAGAATGTGGGGTGCTGCCAGATTCAGAGCAAACAAAAATTAATTTACATTAATATGTAACTCAACATAATACTGAGCCAGAAGACTAGAAACTTAAGTTCTTGGGAGAGGAGAGATTCAAGCCTATCCTCGGAAACACATGCAAAAAAAAAAAACCCCAATGTGTATCCAAAAAAGCCAAGAGGAAAAAAGGAGAAGAAAAAAGGAAATGGATACAGAAGAGGTGGAAGGCAACTCTTAACCCCTCATCTGATCTAATCACCATCTCACAGGATGCCATTAGAGTACTAACTCAGTTTTTATTGCTAAGGCAGAACAAACAGATATCTTTTCAAATACACTCTGAAAGGTAATGAGAAGCATTTCCACTGAAGAGCATTTCTCTGGGAGTCCAAGTCAGAACCTTCATGGAAGAAAACTAAGTCAGATAGTGCAAATAAAGAGTGTACGGTCTCTGTCAGAGCTCCAAACTCTAGCTGCCCATTAACCCGATTAACTGCTGGTAGTAACGCTGGTTTCCTGACATGGCATCTGAAAGATTTCAAAGGCACACACTGTTCCAGTCAACTTCGAAAAAAAAAAAATACATAACTGCATGAAAACAATCCCAGTACGCTTTCTGCGCAACACACAGCTTCGCTATCTGCCTCCCGACAGCCACTTCTAAACCAAAGGCTTTGTCTTCCTACTCCTGTACTTATTCATGTTCTAATTACTGAAATCCTCCTCTGGCACTACTTCAAGACGACTCAGGAGCCCAGAAAGACACTGCATTGCTGATAAACGCATCTGAAGAATAAAAAAAAGTTGTACAAAGAAAACTTTAAAATATGGTGGGGTATATATGTTACAAAATTCACTGAGGGAAAGGAAAAAAAAAACAAAACACCTTCCTGGGTAACTTCTGTTCATCTTTGGCAATCACATCTTAAAAAAGAAAAAAAAAATCTACCTCAAACGCATGAGATGTGTTGTGAAGTGAAACAAGTCCATTCCCATACACCAAAACATACACTTAGCTTCAGAAGAAATGCTCTTTTAGAAGCGTAGGTAATATCCTGGGATGTATTTACATATTTTATGACTATATTTTGCACAATCTCCTTTCCTTACACCATGACAGTATCAGAATTTAGACGACATCAGAATTTAAACATTTTCATGATCTGTAGTATAAAAACACTATTCATAGATGAAAAGTATTCGGAAAGAAGCCCAACCTATTTTTTTTTTAGCAGCAGTGAACTCCCGGCAAAGTAAGCTGGTAAGGGTTACACCAAACTTTGCTTCACAAACCACAAGACCCACGATATGAATAAATAGAAACTGCACACTAGAACAAGCAGAACAGCTTTTTACAGCGCTGGTGCTGCATCCCCATGAGTCTAATGAAATCAAGCAAGGAAAAAAACAGGCAACAAGGAGGAAAAGAAAAGATGGAGGAAGGGAAGAACTGTGAAACATGAAAGAACAGAAAGAGAAGCGCACAGAAGGCACAGACTATCTAGCCAGTGATCTGGATTGTTTTAGTATTTTAAAACTGCAAGGATGGGGTAAAAGGCTTTCCGGCAATTCCGGGTGTTATCCTTCTGATCTGTCTCTGGCTGCTATTGCTGTTTTCCTACCTGATTAACGTCCTCCTCAGCAGAGGCTGGGACATGGTCAGTTGGGTCCTTTCAAACGCTTTGACCCTCAATTTTCACTTCCATATTTACACTGCTTTTAAAATACAAATACGGACCGGGCAACTAGAACCACCAGTTTAACTCTTCAAAGCAATACATGAAGTTTAATCCGGGAAAACAACGCCCTGCCTACATTTAAAAACATGCAGTTGTCAACAAACCTGTTTAGAGACAACAAGGGAAAAAAAGGGGCTCTCGAATTCCTTCTTCCAATTAGAATTTACCAAACGTTCATTTTCCAAGCCAGGCTGTAGAATTCATTTGCCATTAGACCGCACAACTAAAGCTATCGCAAGAAGTTACGATGGGAAACACTCAACTTAAACCTGATGGCAAAAATCCCCCTCTCTCCCCGTGAGGGGGGGGAGGCGGGTCACAAAACGGGGAACCTTTCCCAAACGTTCTCCGCCGCGAACACCCGCTCCGGCCGGCCTGAGGTCATTTAGGGAAGGGGGGGGGGGAGAAAAAGAAGAGAAAG
>VZZY01014914.1:0-59990 GCA_013400335.1 Eurystomus gularis
TCCACCACTGCCCTGGCCCAGCCCTTGACAACTTTTACCAGGAAGAAATTGTTCCTTGTGTCCGACCTGGGCCTCCCCTGGCACAACTTGAGGCCGGTTCCTCTTTTCCTATAACTTATTTCTTGGGAGAAGAGCCCGACCCCACCTGGCTCCAGCCTCCTTCTGGAGAGCAAGGGGGTCTTCCTTGAGCCTCTTTTTCTCTGGGCTTGGCACCCCCAGGTCCCTCAGCTGCTCCTCAACAGACTTGTGCTCTAGACCATTCCCCAGCTTCGTTGCCTTTCTCTGGACGTGCTTCAGCCCCTCAAGGTCCTTCTTGGAGTTAGGGGCCCAAAACTGACCCCAGGATTTGGGGTTGGGCCTCAGGAGATGCCTGGACAAGGCCTTGCACAGTCTGCTCTTACACTGAAGTTAGCTCTGCTGTGACTGGGAGCTGGTGATTTCTCAAAGCTCTTCCAGCCTTAGCTGTTCTCTGCTCCTCTCTGCGTGCCTCCTGGGCAAACTGTCCTGCTTCACCAGAGGAGCTGAGCAGTCTCCAAGGGACTGGCTTTTCCTTCCCTGTCCCCAGGACTCAGAGGTCAGTGTCAGGAAACATGGAATCCTTGCTCCTACTGCCTTTGGATGGCACTCTAGGAACAGTTTATGGGAAGCTGGCAGTAGCAAGACCCATGTCCCTTGCTTACATGGCTTCCAAGTGGAAATCTCCTTCAGGAACCAGATGCTGTGTCTAAGAACTGCCCTTAGAGCAGGTTTGGAAGTTGTAAAGGTGGTGGCCACTGCTCAGCCTGAACCAAGAGCCACCCCCAGAGCATGTTGGATAGTGCCTCTGTGGAACGAGTTTGGTAATATGGATGTGGGCTGTTCAGTGCTTTTGGCCTTTAGCTGGAGTATGGTGCCTGGACATAGTCTAGATGTATCTGGGAGGCTGTTTGTCACTGCTTGTCCATCACCTCTTGCCCAGAGACAGCTTGCTGTCTTTACTGAGAGAGTGGTTGGGCAGTAGAACAGACTACCCAGGGAGATGATGGAGTCACCATCCCTGGAGATGTTTAAAAAACGAGTAGATGTAGCACTTGAGGCTATGGTATGGTGGCTAGAGTGATGTTAGGATGAAGGTTGGACTTGATGATCCTGGTGGTCCTTTCTAACCATAATGATTCTATGATTCTGTGATTCTGTGATTCTATGTCAGCCTGAACTGAGTCTTCAATACCTCTCTATACAGCAAGCTGAGGACTTTACAATTTCTTCCAGCAGCAATCTAGCTGCAGTAACTGACAGTCATCTGGTAATTGATTATTCAGAGAATGCCTTTAACAGTCTTATCCATTTGGATTAAAGTCCAAATACCATAGTTCGTGTCCATGTCTAGGGATATTCACTTTTCTCACAAAGCCCCCTTTGAGACATAGAACAAATTTATCAGCAAGCACAAATGAACTATTCATGCAGAAAATGCTGGGGACAACAGGCTCAGTAAGGCCTGGGAAAGCTATCTTGTCAAGGTTAGTAATCCAGGAAAAAACTATGAGCCAGGGATGAGCTTCCTGCAACAAGAGAGATTAGAGCTGGCTGGAGTAACCTTCTTTTTAGACCTCTAAGGCTTAGAACCTTAGGCAAAAGAAGGCTTTAGACATGCCATTAGATTTTAACCACAGCAGATTTGCTTCTCATTTTGGATGTGGCCAGAAGGCTCTGTAGTATGTTTATTTCTATTTATTGCAAGTTGTGTGCTAGATAGACTTGTTAGTAAACTCTATTATTTAATTGTGTTAGGGCACAAATGCACATGCTTGCGCATTATTACCAGTGCTTTAATTCAGAATATGCGTTGATATGGTTTTGACCTGTAAGAACCAGCACTGTAAGATAAAAACAGGTCACATTTCAGGGGATGGCACAAGCTGCAGGCTTTTCCTGATAGACTGTTGAAAGCAATATAGCTTCAGTTGGTTCCCTCTGGTCTGGTCTGCAACTGTAATCCCAGCCAATGGATTTAACTCTATTCACCACCACTGTCTGGTCTCAGACATCCAGTCAGTTTTTTACCCACCAAAGCATACATCTGTCCAAGTCATGAGCAGCCAGTTTCTCCAGGAGAATGCTATGGGAAATTATGTCAAAGGCTTCACTAAAGTCTGGGTAGACAACATCCACAGCCTTTTCCTCATCCACTCAGTGGGTCACTTTGTCCTATAAGGCAATCAAGTTAATCAAGTAGGACCTGCCTTTCATAAACCCATTCTGACTGGACTTGATTATCTGAATGTTCTGTATGTGTCATGTGGTGGTGCTCAGGATGATCTGCTCCACAATCTTCCCTGACAATTAAGTCAGACTGACAGGTCTGTAGTTCCCTAGATCCTCCTCTGGCCCTTCTTCTGGATTGGTATCACATTTACTAACCTCTATTCCACTGGACCTCCTTGGTTAGCCAGGACTGCTGATAAGTGATTGAAAGTGGCTTGACGAGCAGTTCCACTGGCTCCCTCAGTACCCTTAGGTGGATCCCATCTGGCCCCTTAGACTTGTATGTGTCCAAGTGGTGTAGCAGGTCACTAACCATTTTGCCCTGGATTACGGGGGCTTCATTCTACTCCTTGTCCCTGTCTTCTAGCTCAGGGAGCTGGGTACCCAGAGAACAACTGGTCTTACTGTTAAAGAATGAGGCAAAGAAAGCATTAAGTACCTTAGCCTTTTCCTCATCCTTTATCACTATGTGTCCTCCCTCATCCAGTAAAGGATGGTGATTTTCCTTAGCCCTCCTTTTGTTGCTATTGTATTTATACATATATTTTTAATTGCCTTTCACTGCGATAGCCAGACTAAGTTCTAGTTTAGGGCTTTGACCCTTCTAATTTTCTCCCTGCATATCCTCACAACATCCTTGTAGTCCTCCTGAGTTGTCTTCTTCTTCTTCCAAAGGCTGTAAACTCTCTTTTTTTTTTCCTGAGTTCCAGCCAAAGATCTCTGTTCAGCCAGGCTGGTCTTCTCTACTGGCTCACCTGTGCATGGGGGCAGCCTACTCCTGAGCCTCTTCTATATTTTCTTCTTGAAGAATGTCCAGCCTTCCTGGGTTCCTTTGACTTTCAGAACTGCCTCCCAAGGGACTCTGCCAGCTAGGCTCCTAAACAGGCCAAAGTCTGCCCTCTGGAAGTCCATGGTAACAGTTCTGCTAACCCCTCTCCTCACTTCTCCAAAAATCAAAAACCCTATCATTTTGTGATAGCTATGCCCAAGACAGCCTCCAACCGTCACATCATCCACAAGTCCTTCTCTGTTCACAAACAACAGGTCTAGCAGGGCTTCCTTAGTTGACTCCATCACCAGCTGTGTCAGGAAGTTGTCTTCTACACACTTTAGAAACCTCCTGGACCGTTTCCTCTCCAATGTATTGTATTTCCAGCAGACATCTGGTAAGTCAAAGTCCCCTATGAGAACAACTGGTAAGGATTGTGAGACTTCTCCCAGCTGCTTATAGAATATTTGGTCTGCCTCTTCATCCTGGTTAGGTGTTCTATAACAGACTCCCACCATGATATCTGCCTTGTTGGCCTTTCCCCTTATTCTTACCCATAAACACTCAACCCTATCATCACCATTATCAATCTCTGGACAGTTAAAACACTCCCTAACATACAGGGCTACCCCACTGCCTCTCCTTCCTTGCCTATCCCTTCTGAAGGGCTTATAGCCATCCATTCTGTGAAAGAGATGGCATGACAATCCCTACAAATACCCAGCCACAGGTGCTTCAATGGCAGCATGTTGGGTGGTACAGCAAAGAAGAGCTGGTCTCAACCGCCAGTGTGATATTCTTTCATTTCCAGGAAATCCCACGTATAGAGGAAAACTGTGGTAGCTCAATTCAGGCAACATGACAATTAATCTGTAAGAGCCAGAGTTCCTCCCACTGTCAGCCCATTTAGTCTTGCCTAATTAGAGCTGCAGCCAAGTACAGAAATCCAATAGATACTGTTTCACCTGCTTGGCTCTTCACTTCAGGGAGCACCTTTCTTGCTGTAAGGTGCCGTGCACATTATATCACAGCTTGCATGGTTCACAGAAGAAGCTTTCTCCATTGTTTAGCCAGAGTGCCCTGTGTTCTCTTTGTCTGGTCTGAAGAGTATCAGTTGCCCAAGAAACATCCTCAGACCTGATTTGTGGATCAATGCATGCATACTTCTGGTTTCTTATGTAGTGACATACGTAGTGACACCATCTCTGAAAGATTCTTGCACCGTTCACATATTCTTGTAGCTCTTGCTATGCACAGAGCAACTACCTAAGTGCAAGCCACAGTTGGAAGGCCTTTAGATAACAGCATGAAAAAAAAAAATGGAGCATGACTAAGTCAGAAGAGAAAATAAGGTGTGAAGCAGAGCACAGACTTGGAACTGTTTTCCGAAGCGTAAGAAAATGCAGTGATTTAACTTTAGCATGCGGATCCTTTTCATGGCAAAGGGGGAAGCTGCAGCAGGCCAACCAACGATTTCTATCCCTAGAGTGGCGGTCAATGCCGTGTTTCCATATCAGGCTCATATTCCATCCATGAGACTTCTCATGAGCAGCCTATGCCTTATCACTGTAAGCACATCTGGATCACATTGCCAACTGCACACTCTGATTCCACATGCAGACTTGCAATCTATGCAGCAGATTGCCTGTTTTCAAACCTGTTCAGAGTATAGCTAGAACTAGAATCTCACATTATAAAGCAACACCCTTCTGGCGTGGGGCTTTTTCCATTCAGGTTCAAGAAGTGGAGAAATTTTTCACAAGTGTCCTGTCTCCATTATAAACACAGAAGTCTGCATCGTAATGACCAACAATGAAGAAAACATGAAGAAACTGGGTGCAGAGATACTCTTTCTGAACTGGTATCAGTAGCAGCAAGGCTATATGCTAAAACCAAACCACTATATGTTAACACTTGACTTACAGCTCATGAACACTGGAGTTTAAGAGACAGGTTTTATTTGTGGACACATGAAGATAGTCCAAGACCTGATGTTCAAAAGGTGCAAGATTTACATTTAAGGTCCAGTTCTGGAAGACGGAAGCTGGTCTGTGGCATGACCTGGCATCAGAGTTTCCCTGCAATGCTCATAGGTGTTAAGCTACTCTAAATGCCAAACAACTGTCTAAATAATAACATTAATAGAATTATGGAATAACTTGCATTTGAAGGGACTTCTGGAGGTCATCTAGTCCAATCCCCACTTAAAGAAGCTCCAATTCTGATCAAGTTGCTCAACGCCCTGCCCAGACTAGTTCAAAGTACCTCCAAGGGAGTGTAAGAAAGGAAATGTAGATCCATGCTGACAGATATGAACTAGCATTACAGAAACTATTTTTGGGGTAGCAGGGGAAGGAATAGACAGTATGAACAAGAAAAAAAAGAACATGCTTTTCATAAAATAAATGCTTGATGTGAAGTGTAGGGTTGATTTTGTTTGCTTGATGGGGATGTAGCTTTTTGAAATTTGGGAAGCCAGTTTTGTGGCAAATAGCACATCACTAAGTGCAAACAAAGCCTCAGGTTAGCGTACAGCCTCCTCTTTTGCCATTTCTTCCTAATACCACTGTCTAAGAGAAAGGAGAGAAAAGATTCTTTAATTAAAAAATAGATTTTGAGTTCTTCCTGTTTGTTACCTGTTTGAGTGTTTTCAACTCTTGGGGATAAGTGAGGTTGGTGGAAGGTAGTGTTTTCAAATATTTGCTCCCATGAAAGTCTGTACTTGGAGTAGAAAACATTGTTATATCACAAATGACTTCATTATGGTCATCCAATGTTTTTCTTAGGACATTAGCCCCCATCTCGCAGCTGCTGGAAACACTGAGGATTCAAGTTCTTTAGTGCTGCCTCTCGCAAGAAGCATTATATAGGATACTAAATATATTAAGGTTAATATAAAATCTCAAACAACAGGTAGTATCAGAGGAATGCTGGAGAATCTATCCAGAAGTGGGCCAAAGCAGTCATTTAGGTTGTTACATACAGCAGGCCACAACTTTTTCAGCAGTCATCATTCTGAATTAAACTTACCTACATTTTAGCTCATTTACGGTTCAGTGAGAGGTGCAAGAAACCTCCCCAGTTTTTCAGAGTTGGATGTGAGGGTTCAGTATGGCAACTGTAGCTATAGAACAAAGTGTATTCAAAAAAGGGCCAAATTCAGAGAAGGTTGTGCTATGGAAAGGGGGCTTTGCTTTGCAAGTGCTCTCACTCATTATCAGTAGAAATATTGGTTCTAACTGTCCAGCTTTCAATACAGGAACAGGCTTAAATCTTCACCACAATTTGTCTCACAGTATGCAGGCCTCTCCCATCTCCTCTGATAACTGATCATAAATCAAACTTTAGCATAATTGAAAGAATAACTCTAAAACTCTGACCTTTTTTTCCATATAGAATGTAGGAGAAATTGAAAGGATTCCAAGTTCATACTCAGCAGTAAGTTCTCCAACCTTCCGTTAAGTCATTTATCTCCAGTCTATTCCTCCAGCAAGTGTTAACTACACAGATGATCCATGTATGCCACTGTGTTCATTTGGTACATGCCTTGTAAGACATTTATCTCTGCCTGCTAACAACAGGTCTTCCAGTATTTCAAGGAACAGACATGGGGAAAACTGAGGGCAGAGGCTAAGACTGTGACCATTCAATTCATCACTTGGGATCTTAAAATTAAAAATATTATCCACCCATCACAGAAGTGATCCTTAACAAAAATACAGCAAAAACCAGGAGTTACAAGTTCCAAACATTTGCTTTAAAATTCCAACCTACAGCTACATTCTGCTTTCATGGTTTTCTTCCAAAGAAAATGTCAGCAGTAACTAGCAAGTACTGAAAAATGCCTTCCACAGTTTATTTCCACCCTAAGCCATTTGGACACTGGTCCATATTTCTGACAGTAATCACTTGTAAACCTTCCAAGATGTAAGGGCTACAAAGAAGAAACAGGTATAAGAAGAAGGCATAATGGTAAGAAAGTTTACTTGGCCCACCTTGGATTTTAAAAAATTATTTTTCTAATTGTAGTATACAGTGAAGTCACTGTTTTCTTATGCCAACTGCACAACCAAAGGGATTGTATAGCTTTATTCAGACCCTATTCATACACAATGGTTGTGGTGGATTTGTCGTTTCAATTATGCATGCTCTGAGAGTAGAATGTTGAATTCATAATGAACTTCCAATGCCATCAAGGAGAAAATCAACTTCAAGTACTGAAGTAATGTAGAGTATTTTTACTGTATGCCTGCCTACAAAACTGTTTCCAAAGACAGCAGGAGGGAGATAAGTCTCATATGTATAGAAAAACAACAGCACACTTACTGTGTATCTCATACATATACATTGTTGCAAATTGCCTCTATAAAACACACTCCTCCACCTCCCTGAATAGCCAGCTCAGCCTTCCCTTCCTTCTTACTGGTAACCTAACCAATTCCACAACTTCTTCACCTCTTGCCAGTTGATCATGATGATCCAGTAGCTTCAAAATGCACTCTAGAGATATACATCACTTCCAGAATGCAGTGGTCAAATGTGTCTAGCAGAGAAGTTCATTTTAACCCAAATAAGACTGAAAGATTTTAAATATTGAAAGGTGTCATCTTCTGATTAGACTCCTTCTTTTTAGAGCCCTGCTTTCCCTCTGGTATGGTTCCCCCTACTCCTCTTACTCACCTACAATGGCAAGCATAATCCCCGTTACTCCATTGCAGTAGAATTGACTGAGTGACGGACAAGCATAAAGTAACTGTATCAGGTCAAAGTCAAATTTGAGATTATTTCACTTTCCAGACAAAAATCCATTTTCACAACTGAGGTTATTGACAGCACACATGAAGTGCCAGAGAAATGAATGTAGTTCCGAGAATAAGCTAGATAAATCTTTGCAGACACATCTCTTTTAATAGTGCCATTTAAGGTGCAAGCTTGAAAACAACTCCTGTCACATGTTCAAAATATGTTCCACATTTGTCCTACAGTGTGTTTATTGAGAGGGGAGGGAAGGGGTGAAAAAAAATCTTCAACATGTTTTCCATTCATGAAGATACCTCCCATACTGTTATTCATACAGCAAGACTTACAGCGTTTTCCTTCTTTTTACCTAGTGAAAACAAACTCATAACTTCTCATTTTTTTCTGCAAGTTTTATTGGCCAATAATGTGACAATATTACAAGGCACTTTGGACTGCCATTATACTGCTGACAGATAAAGATAATAACAATTATAACAATAATAATCTTGGTGAAGTGAAGCACCAAAATATTGTGCACCAATTAGCTGGTTTTAATTCTCATACTATTTAGTTTAATGAGTTCTCCCTTATCTCCCTATCTTACAGAAGAAGGAACTGCTGCACAAAAGAGATGAAGCCTCCTGACCCAAAGTCATAACAAATTTGAAGTAGAGCTTAAATTTGAGCCCTGGACTGTGATGTGACCACCAGGCTTCTAAATAGATTATTCCCCAAGGGTAAGAAAGAAAAAGAAAAATAGTAAAAAACCAACTTGCGTGGTCGCTCTGAAATCCAGCTAAAAGGCCTCCTGGTGCCATAAGGAGAGGACTGAATAGCAACATATCCACAAAGCCTTTTGTTTTTACACTGTCAGCTTTGATTCTCGGCTTGGTCAGTCTGATGGCAAGCAAAAGACCATTTCTCTTTAGCAATTGCTTGGTGGCCTGCGCAAAACAAATTGGTTGCTATCTTGATCTTACACGGAATGGAAATTGAACAAGAAAACCATTACAGCTGTGAGAATAACTTAGAGTGATTTATATACTCAGTGAATCAAAGCATTTTTCTCCTTGCAAAAATGTCAAGGCTTGCACTAAAGAGGTATCCATTGGAATGGAATACACCTCACTCTTTCCCAAATGGAGATCTGTTGTTTAGATGTGTGAAGATTTAGGCCTATACAATGCAGTATAAACATAAGCAAAGCAAGTTTCATCTGTCTTTGCCAATTAACTTGATAGCCACTTCAGGGGGGAGCAATGAGCTTATATCAATTTCAATATGGGCTGGAATTAGGCATCCAACAAGAAGTATTCTGATGATGTTCGTATTCAGTATTTCATGACTGATCAAAGATGTCAAAAGGATAAAGGGAGTCTCCCTCTGAAGATTTGTGGGGAAGGTTTGTTCCTTCAAGAGAGTAATATTAAAGCATCAAGATTAAAGTGGCAGGTGTTTACTTTTTACTTAGAAGTTCTGCAAAGTACCTTGAAATTTTTGTGCTTCCTTCCTGTAACTTGGAGCTGAGATAAGCTTTCAAGTCTTGAAATTGAATTTCCATCCTCTGGAGGGCTTTAGAGCACCATTCATTTTTCACACTGTAAAGAGAGGATGCCTGTGTCAATCCATTTTTAATAGCTGTGATTAGCTGTGTTTCTTGATTCAACAAAATCAAGTCTTTTCATTTCGAAGGAAGAAGCAAGAAAGGGTAAAGAAAATGTGCTAAGAACCTTTAAACCTTTCTTGGGTCACATGAACCTTGCCTCAGCATGGCTTTTAGTCTCCTAGTACCTTAATTTTCTATAGGTAGAATGAAGCTACTCAATGGTTTTGTGTCCTTCCCAATGGAGAAATTACATGGTTCATCATGCAAGAAGTGCCAACCTTCCCTTTCCTTTCTTTTCTGCCTGGTCCTGGACTTTGCTCAAGAAATCTTACCTGCCGTTATGTTAGGACTACATCTATAATAGTATGTTCAAGTATCTCCAGAAAAGTTAAAGATCTGGAGCATGGCTGTCTATGACAATAAATAGCCAAGCAGGCTGTTCCCTGGCAAGACTTGGCCTGTGCTGCTAGCTTCCAAGCATGGTTGGTTTGACTCTACCCAGGCCCCTTGAAAAGGATGTAAAAGCTGGAATAAGTTCTCCTATGAAGGTTGAGTGTCTTATCTCTTGGTGAAGAGGGTAAAGATGCTTCAAACTGGGCAACTCACAGTTCATTTTTGTATATTCATGAACCTTGGATGTAGAAAGAGTCAATTGCTGTTTTCAGAGATGAGAAAGTCTAAGAGTTTAAACCAGTAGATTAAAAACTTTTTTTCAATAATAAATAAGTCAGTTGCTCTTAAAAAATTTCATTTTTGCCCTTTTGAGTTACCATTTTCTAAGTGGAATGCAATAAAGAAGTGGTAAAATTAAGGCTTGACACTTGTCTTAAAGTAGTCAGACTAGCATTTTATCAAAAAGATATTAACTTCCTTTGAAAGATTATTGCAGTGGTGTGAGGCCTTCAGGTCATAGAAATTCAAGACTGAAATCACCCGTTCTATTTCATTTATCTTAGACAGGATGAGAACAAATTCAGAATGTGCCAAAAGGTTTTAATTTTAGTAGCCTTGCCCATCCAGAGAGCAAACAGCTGCCAGTTAACCAAATGTGTTCTTTCTTTATCCAGTCATCAGCACAATGAAAGGAAGGATGAAACAATTTCTCTGCCAAAACAGACACACTTGAGACTGCAGGCACATGCAATACAACCCAAGGGCAAATCCCAGGCTTAGCAATGTAAAGAGTTAGTAATCACAGCCTGCTACTTCCAGTATTCAAGAGAGCTCTGGTGTCTACCTGTTGACAAATTGAAAAGGATTCTGAGAAAAAATACAGGTGTATTTCAATAAGAGGATATGTTGCCTTCTAGTAAAAGGCTTAAATATGTTCATTGTACCTGGGTCATTAAAAAAGTTGCCCAAAACTATACACTGGGGGAATGAGAAAAGGTTCTGAGAGCGAGAGGTAAGTCATGTTTGGATACTTGACTAAAGCTAAACAAATTCAGCTTAGAAATCAGGTATACTTTCAGAACATTGTGATTAGGGGGACAATTTACTGAAGGATGTATGTATAATCTATCAGTTGAAATAAAGAAGATGCAGCCTTAAAGATAAGAGCTGGGTCAGCCAGAAACAACAGTTCTGATGCATAAATTTCTAGATAGAATCATTTAGGTTGGAAATGACCTTCAAGATCATAAAGTCAAACTGTTAACCTAATACTGCCAAGTCCACCACTAAATCACATCCCTCAGCATGACATCTACACATCTTTTAAATACCTCCAGGGATGGTGACACAACCACTTCCCTGAACAGCCTGTTGCAATGCTTAACAACCCTTTCAGTGAAGAAATTTTTCCTGACGTCTAATTTAAACTTCCCCTGGTGCAACTTGAGGCTCCTTTATTTTGTCTGAATTTTTGTTGTTTGGGAGATGAGACAGGCACCCACCTTGCTACAACCTCCTTTCAGGTATTTGTAGAGAGTAATAAGGTGTCTCCTGAGACTCCTTCTCTCCAGGCTAAAAAACCCCAGCCACTCCTCCTAAGACTTGTTCTCTAGACCCTTTGCCAGCTTTGCTGCCCTCCTTTGGACTTGCCCCACCAATTTTCTTGTGGTGAGGGGCCCAAAACTGAACACAGTATTCAAGATATGGTCTCACCAGTTCTGAGTACAGGGGCACGATCACCTCCATAGTCCAACTGGGCACACTACTTGTGATACAAGCCAGAATGCTCTTGTCCTTCTTGGAGACCTGGGAACATTGCTGGCACATACTCAGCCAGTTGTTGACCAACACTCCCAGGTCCCCTTCCACCTGGAAGCTTTCCAGCCACTCTTCCCCCAGCCTGTACCATTGCACGGGGTTGTTGTGATCCAAGTGCAGGATCCAGCACTTGGCCTTGTTGAATATCATACAGTTGACCTCAATCAATTAATCCAACCATTCCAGATCCCTCTGTAGAGCCTTCCTACCCTCAAGTAGATCCCCTCTTTCAGAACATTAGTAGAGATTTTAAACAGCCTTAGTACTGAGCCCTGGGGATCACTACCTGTGACCAGCTGCCAACTGGATTTAGCTCCATTCATCACCAGTCTTTAGGCTTGGCCAGTTTTTTACCCACCAAAGCATACACCCATCCAAGCCAATTTCTCCAGCCAATTTCTCCAGGAGAATGCTGTGGGAAAAGGTGTCAAAGGCTTTACTAAATTGTAAGAAGATAACATCCACAGCCTTTCCCTCATCTACTAAGGGGCTCACCTTGTTCTAGAAGGCAATCAGGTTAGTTAAGCGGGACCTGCCTTTCACAAACCCATTCTGACTGGGCCTGATCACCTGGTTGTCCTGTGCCACCTGTGATGGCACTCAAGATGATCTGTGGCACTCAAGATGTACATCTGTGTTACAGCAGGCCTACAGGGATGAAAAGTAGACTTGTAAATGAGCATGTAAGGGCAGATCTCTTCACTACCAACAAAAAGACGCATGCTGACTATTGGTGGACTTTTATACTAAATTAGCTGTGATCAGAGACCCTTGAAGTATGACCTACCTGACAAAAGGTAGACATCTAGTATCATTGTAACCAACATCTTTGTGAGACTATTTTCTGTCATCTTTGAAGAGTGCTGCTAATTGGGAAACATGCAATGACTTAAAAAAACTCCCAAATATTCCTTCATCTCTAAAATAAAGAGAAAGGAAGAGGACTTATGGAACTATAATTCAGTCAGCCTCCTTTTAGTTTAATGAGAGACAGTAATGTAGATAGAGACAGACTCTTCTCAGTCATGCCCAGCAACAGTATAAGAAGCAATGGGCAAAAATGGAAGTACAAGAAATTCCACTTAAGCATAAGAAAAGAACAACTTTACTGTGAGGATAGCTAAACATTGGGACAGGTTTCCTAGCAGATGTTGTGGGGCCTACATCCTTGGAGATATTCAAAACCCAGCTGGACGTGACCCTGAACAACCTGTTCTACATGACCCTGCTTGAGCAGGGTTGTGGACTACGTGATCTCCAATAGTCCTTTCCAATCTCAGCTATTCTGTGATCCAGCACATTAGAGAAAGACAAGCAAGGCTTATCTGGCGCTTGGAGTTGGAGTATTATCTCTCTCTGCTCATCTATGTGGGCACCTGAGACCCTAGCCACATAAGGAATGACTTCAGAACTCTGGAGGTGGGAATGAAGGGCATGGGAACATCACTGGTGTTTTCCTCAATCCTGCTGATGAAGGAGTCATGGAATCGTAGAATGGAACGGGTTGGAAGGCACCTCAAAGATCATCTAATTTCAACCCCCCTGCCATGAAAGGGACACCTCCCACTAGACCAGGTTGCTCAAGGTCCCATCCAATCTGGCCTTGAACACCTCCAGGGATGGAGCATCCACAACCCCCCGGGCAACCTGTTCCAGTGTCTCACCACCCTTAGGGTAAAGAATTTCCTTCTAATTTCCAATCTAAATCTACCCTCTTCCAGTTTGAACCCATTACCCCTTGTCCTACCACTACAGACCTTTGTAAAAAGTCCCTTCTCAGCCTTCTTATAGGCCCTCTGGAAGGCCACAATAAGGTCTTCCCTGACCCTTCTCTTCTCCAGGCTGAACAAGCCCAATTCTTTCAGCCTGTCTTGGTATGAGAGGTGTTCCAGCCCTCTAATAATCTTTGTAACCCTCTTCTGGATCCTCACCAACAGGTCCATGTCCTTCTTGTGCTGGGGGCTCCAGAGCTGGATGCAGTACTCCAGGTAGGGTCTCACAAGAGCGGAGTAGAGGGGCAGAACCACCTCCCTCGGTAAATGTAGATGTAGGTATTTTGCAAGTCAATAGCTGGTAATAGAGCTAGAGTTGCAAGAAGGTTTCAGCTTTTTTGAATTTAGGACTCTCCTCTGAGGAACAAGGACTGCTCAGGAGACATGGGACACACCTGACAAAGTAGGATGAGAACATATTTGCCAAAAGGCTTTTTAACATAGCAAGGAAAATTTTAAGACTGGTTCATTGGAGGGATGAAGTGCAAAGAGAAGCAGGGGCATAGGTAAGTGCCTACAAGGGCACTACAAGTACCCTCAAGGGACCGTATGATTGAGGGAAGGGGATCTCTTTCAAGAGAAATCAGAGTGACCAGGGGACAAGTAAAGCGTCTATGCACAAATGAACATAGAGTGAAACAAAGGCTTTGTTTGCATTCAGAAAAAATGCCATACCATACATAACTCTTCTGTACCGAAAATAGCTTTATTTTTCCATGCCCTTAGTGTTCTGTGTGGGCCTTAGCTGAGGGAAGAATATTTGTTTGAACATCTTTTTGGAGGTATGAATAGCAACTATTGCAGTTATGAGATGAAAGTGTGTAGAGAAACACTGGGAAAGGGCAAGCAAGAAGCATACTTGCTATTTGTATCGTGTTGTGTGGTCTGTGCGTTATCCTGCTGAAAGCATCTTTGAACTGAATCACTATGTACACATGCATTCTGCCTCCATACAATACCTCCCTTGGAGCAACTGGGAAACTGAATTCCTTATAAAAGCTTCAGGCTTCTGCTTTGGGAAGACACATTGCTTAGACAGAATACGTAACTTTGGGCTAGATGACTCATGCCTGTAAAAATACAGTTGAAATGCAGATGAAGAGAAATTTAATCCAAACAAGAGTAAAATTACTTGCTCTGATAAGCCCTCATGTTAAGAATGGTGATACAGCTCAATTCCTCCTAGGCTTCTGGCTTTGCCCATGTTTAAGCAATTACCTTATATGAACATATGATTACCAAAAGGTAATAGGCACAACGCTAGCTTAAAGAGAGTAGTAGTATTCCCCTTCATTCCTGGCTATCAGTCTTAGTTTGGAGGCAGAAATTTCCAAACTGTAATTGTTCTGGCATCACCACTGCCAATGACGACTACAGCAACTCTAGCTGGCTATGCATATATATGGAAAAGTGTTAAGAAAATTATTCAGGCAACATCTGTGTCCTACTTTGAAGTAGCTTGCATACAGCTCTGCACACATCTGTTTAGGAACCTCATCTAAAGGCATTTCCATCTTTTTCTGTTTATGAGATAAAGAAAAAGCTCTTCTTAGTTGCTTTCTTCTCTCAATGTTCTTGCAGCTTCCTCTGTGTTTCCCTTAATATTAATTTGTCTACAGCACCATACTGAGTCATGAATATACTCTTTTTCTGAAATGAAATATGAAAGACAATTACTAGAGCTTTTGATTTATTTGAAGACAACCTGCAGCATGTTTTCTTTTTTTTTTTCTTCAACTGACACATTCTGAACTGTTAAAAATAATGGAGCTCTTTGAACTGTATTTGAGGTCAAGGAAATATAGAAGAAAAAATAAATAAAATCTTTACTTGCACCACTTTGGTGATGTCAAATCAACAGACACTAATGTCTGTACAGTCAACTTTTTCTTGGGATTTGAGAATTTGTGTGGAAGAGAAAGATCATAGCGGGTTAAAGACATAAGAGCATGTTTCACTTCAGTATTCACTGCTTATGTGCCCATTTTTGGAGCTTTGGAAAAAAAAACAGGTGCATGCATAAGAATCCCAGTTTACTAATGCATTTTGCTAGAAAAACAAAGACATCAGAAATCCAATGGGCAATTCCGCAGTCAGATGTTTCTTTAAATGCAAACAGATATAATTTCTGCCCTGGACAGCTACTGCACTTTCCTTGCAATCTGTCCACCTTACAGGACAGAGCTCCAAGACCAACCACGTGTACAACTACAACTAAAGCAGCCTGATTACTACGGGAGGAGAAATATATGCATTGCTAAATGCAGTATCACCTCTTCCATCAGCAGTGATCCTGAAGCATTGACTTTGGTAAAAAATGTCACAGTCAAGCAACATCAATTGCCTCTTAAGATTTAGCTGTGGCACTGTGAGTGACTGTGGAACTCATGTGGTCATCTTTTAGACTATTTGACTGTTAAATAATGTAAGTAGAATTAAGCCACTAGTAGCAATCAGACACAGATTGAGATAGTAGGATTACAGTTTCCTAATTTTCTTCTCAGTTAAAAGCCTCCAGTCTGTCTCCTGACAGTTCCTGCAATGGGCTCTGTATTATGAAGAATGAAAAACCTGCAGCTATAAGAGAAAAAAAAAAAAAAAAAAGCAGAATAAATTGCATTTAACATCAAAGCAAATTCAAGGGTTACTGCACAATGTGCATTACTCATCTTCATATTTAATTCATCAAACTTCATCTTATTTAAATAAACTTTACACTATTTTGCCTACTGGTCCAGAGCATCACAGGTATTCCAGATGTGTCAGAAAACTTACATGCACTTTGCTGCTCTATACACAGGCCCTTGAAAAGTCACACACAATTGCATACACACATAGGCATGAAATATGCATATTTTCATGCATTTTAGAGAAAGTGATAAAAAAGTACTGTCCCTTTATTACTTTTAATATTGCTTTTCTCATTTTATTTCTCCTTCCTTTCCCAGAATCTCTTTGCTACTACTATCTGCTATGTTGCCTCCATTTTTCCCAAAAATCCTTTTCTCCTTTACATTGTTCTATACTTTAATATACTGTACAAATTTTCCAGGGCCTAGGGAGCAATATCCCCTCCAGAAAGATATCTACTCAAGCCCCCACCCCCTGAGGATTCTTCTTCCTTTTTTTTTTTTTCTTCTCTTTCCTAAATGCTTTCCTGAATTTTCCCTCTTTCTTCTTCCCCACCACAATTGCCCTTGATTCTTTTTCAGCAGTAAAGCATAAATCTCTAAGCCTCTACCAGTGCAGTTAAAAAAAAAAAAAAGCTTCTATCATTACCTTAGTATATAAGGTGTCTGTGCTAAAAATAGCATGACTTTATTAAAGAAAAGATAACTGAGATGCTCATCCATAGGATTAGTGTCTCAAGAGTAGGCAGGATCAACATAAGATAGATAATAATCCATCCCTGAGTTTTGGTATTACTATCGTAAAAAATGTGATGAAGTGGGAATATATTATGTTCCTTGTGACAGTACAATCAAAATGGAGAAATATCTGTGAAGGGGAATGGTCATCTTGGAAGGCAAGGTGCACATGCTGTACTTTTTCCCTAGTACATGGATTGAAAGAGATACATTGTCTCAAGTTAAAATTTACAACGCTTTTTTAGGAAGATGGACACTCATGCAGATTCACTCATCCTGTCCCTATTGTACTGCCTACCCTAGGAAAGGCAAATCCCCACTGACACAGTGGAAAGCTGGGAAAATGCTGAACATACTCTTGGTGTCAGGTTCAAATACATGATGTGGTTCAGGATTTCCTAGAGGATTTCTTACAGCCTTTTCCTGTGGTGTGGTGTCAAAAGGGCTTCCCCCACACAGCAGGCCATATAACCCAGGTCTTCTTGCCTCATCTGCAAAACCACAGCATAGCTTTCTCCTCCTTTTCAGATGTAGTTTAACAATGCATATTGTAACTGCACTCCCTGGTAACAGTGAAAATCAGAGTCAGGAATCCTTCCAGTTTTAAAATGAGTAAGTGATATGTGAGCAGATGGCTGTCTACTGAACTGCATCCCAAGGAGCTAACAGACTAGAAATGAACCACTGCCTACTTTAGGGAGTTATCTGACTCTTGTAACAGTCACCACCAAAAAGAGGCAAGTCAGTCTACAAGGATGAGGATAATCTAATTTCTCCAGAGAAGACCTAGTTAGTGGGAGATCAGAATGAGTTTGGATCCACAGATATGGAATATCTCTTCATTTCCCACCACCCGCAAACTATTCTAGCGCTGAAACTATTAGGAAGGCGATCGTTAGGTGGGTAAGCCAACCTTTTCAAAGTAGATCTAATAGCAAGGACCGTGAATTGACAGGTTCAGCTTCATACAGTTCCCACTACATTGCACGCTAAAGAGAAGAGCTTTCCCCATTGCTGTTGGTGAAGATGTTCAATGAAGTCATACCTGTTCCTGGATTGAGGTTGCAGATGGTTTGGCTGTGCAGGAGGCACACCTTGCATCTTTCTTTTTTAGGATTCATTCTGACTCCATAGAAGACTAAACTGTAGGCCCAAGGTGACTTAATAGAGGAAGGGAGAGGAAAAAGTCATTAATACCTCTTGCAAGAGCAGCTTTGGAAGCAGGAAGTGAGAAGACAAGCCTTTTCATCCCGAAATATGATATGTAGAAGGTCACATGGGGTTTTAAGAAAAATTGCCAGATGCAGAATGTTTCCTCCCTGCTTCCTTGACAGCATGAGTTCAGTGGAGCAGGCGCCTGCAGTGCCCAGAACAGGGAAGCACTGGATTGAAAAGTGTGCTTTCATACAGGAAAGAGGAAAAGCTGGTTTTCAATCACAGAAAATCCTACATTGAATAAAGCCTTTCTGCTAGCTCTCAGCTTCAGTCATCCTTGGAAATAGCCATAAGCACAGTTTGGCTAATACCTTCCAAATAAACATGGTGATCAGTGACCTTTGCCAGATGTTTTCTAAAGGTATAATTAGCACAGTTTCTAACCCTTTAGTAATGACACCCAGATCTTGCAGCAAGTCACAGACACTTTGATTGTAGCATCCATTACAATCCCCCCCCCCCCCAAAAAAAAAAAAAAGGCTGTTGAAGAGCTCAGTGGTCACAAGCATCACAAGAAAGGGCTGGGGGCTAGAAATAAGAAGTCTTCCATAAGTCACAAGGAGTGAGTTAGGAGCACCAACTTGTTTTGCTACCTTTTTGTTTTCTACTGACTTTGCTAAGGAGGGATTTTTTTTTGCTATCATGGCTTTGGAAAATTCTAGACAGGAGGTCTCAGAAGGACAGACAAGCTCTGCTTTTGTTAGAGAGGAATGAAAGTACAAGAGTCCGCTTCCTCTTCTCTTCACACAGGCTCCTTTTAGCAAGACTTTCTCCCTAGTAAGGATAAGAGGAAAACTGTCGTTCTGCAAGTACAGAATTTATCACCACTTCTTTTTTGGCCTTCATGTTTATAATTCATAGCGACAAAATCATTGAAATTTTGCACTTGGGACATTAAGATCTGTCCCACAGCATTTCTGAAAACAAGTTGTGCCTGACCTCCCAGCTTTCCTGCAGTCAAGTAGCTTCCAGGGTCTGCTGCAAGCAAGTGTATTTTCAGAAACTGGTATGTAACTAGTTCTTTATAACCTCTGGATTTACTAAAGTTGGTTGCAACTGTCAACATGTTACCAGAATCTTTGGGTAGGGACACAACTGAAGTCATATCCTAATTTGAGCCTTCAAATATAAACCTAAGAACAAACCAGGCTTAAAAATAATCCAAAGGAGAGAATAATCATAGAATCATATAATTTTTTTTTTTTACTGTTGCATTGTCTTTGGTAAGTTTAAAAGTATCTTTTAATGAGTTGGAAATCTGAGCAACAAATTATTTTTCAAAAGCTGGATGTCTGTGACACAGACTACATCTATCAGATTGTCTGATGAATCTAGTGAAATTAATGTAAATAAAGTTTAGCCCAGGGCACTGGACTGTAAATTCAGAGCATTTTTCTCGGTGTTGGCCTGGTAAATGAAGTTGTACATGTTGCTGTTGCCTCTACGCCTCAGTTTCCCCCATATAAACTAGTAATGAGGTGTTAAACCCACTTATGAAGTGCTTTGAGAGCATTAGCAAAGAAACCTACCATGTAAAAAACTTGGTATTACTAAAGCAAAGGGAATTTTTAAAACTGGAAAGCCTGTGTTTAAAGGTTTGTAAAGAATTAAAAGGTGCTGAAATTCCTTCCATTTGTGTGAATCTTGTAAGATTAGTCAGAGTAAGGGTAATAAGAGTAATCAGGCAGATACAGTAGGTTGGGCTGTGGAAGTGGTGGGGGCCAGGTGCCTGCATTGCTTTTCCAGTTGCGTGAGAAGTATGAGCAAACTGACATGCATGAGGCTTCCTAAGCAGAGGAAAAGGCAGTGAATTTCTTACAGCTGACATGATCTCCCATCAACCATGTGCTTTACTGCATTCCAAATCAGAATTCCCACAGTATTTATGCACCTAAAAATACACACTGTTGTCTAATGGTGCTCTCAAAAGTGCAAATGAATGCCTATATCCCACAGAAGTCGCCCATTTCTTTAGGTGCTGTACAAAAACCTAGTACATGCCTACCTTCACCTGCAGGCACCTAAGACAGCTTAGAAAATCTGGCATTAAGTGAGTCAGAAGTCTAAATTCCATCAAATCATCAAGAGTATAGAGGCCATATTCACACTGCATAAAGTAACGGTCAAAGATGGATTGAAATGCCTTCTCTGATGTCTTAGCTAGAAGTAGGAGTGGAGAAGAGGTTAGTCCCACACCTCATGTTCGGTTATTACTGCTGCTGTCCATTCTGCACATCACAGCCCTGAATAGCTTGGGACTGTCTCACTAATCACTGTCTTGGTTAGGAGCAGCAGGCTGGGTTTGCAGCAGGTTGGGTTTCCAGCAGACACCAGAATCTTACACATGTAAGCTTCACCTTACATGAGATCATGGCTCTGAATACCTGTGAACATGGCTTTGTATATCTGTGCACATTTCTTGGGACACAAGAGCTAGCCAAATAGGAAGAAGCAGTTCTGTGGGAACGTATCCTGATCCAGCTCTGCATGGAAATGTTGCTGTGAAGGTTCACAGAATCTGTTGTCACTTATGCATTTTTGAAGGCATTATGCAACATGCACTGAGACTGGGTGGCTTTTCCTCAGTAGCCTTTTCACAAACGGATTTGTCCTTTGGAGCCCCCTGCCTATCTTCCACCAGCTTTCATTTCCTTCCACCAGTCCTGCTTGTTGCTTTGTGGAATTTAGGAACTTGCTAGAAAGGAATACTTGTTTTTTCTAAATTCAAGTGTTGTATGCAGCTGAAATCAGTGTCCATTCAAAGCATGTTTATGAGGAATTTGGTTTGATTTGCAGCTTGTTCAAGAATGCATCAGCCTTGCAAAATAGAAACAATTGCTTATTGTTCTACATGAGTAGAGCAAGACTGCAAGACAACTTCATCCTGTGCAGGTACAAAAAAATATATGGGCCCAATTAGTTTTCTTTCATTCTGTATTATTATATAGTCTTTGTGTTATGCTGGTTTTGAAAATAAACTAAGCAGTTTTCACATCTCTTTGAGAAGGCTTAATCTCTATTGCAACCTGTTCGTGTTTGTTTATTTTTGACAGTTTTCTCTGGCAGGATGATGAAAATACGCTTGGCAGTTGCCAGTTTAATTTATAAATCATTATAGAACTTTCCTATGCAATCTAACAGGAAATGGTAAGTTTCCTGTATGTCTTGGGATCACCCTGTAGAAGATGCTAATGTACAGTTGCTCCGCTCTGATAGATTTAGTTGGTTGCATGACTGAAGCAACTTGTGTAAATAAAGGTCTACATCTTTGATGTAATGACAGAATCAATGCCAAGGGAGCTTTATGTCAATTTTGCAGCTTCCTGATTCTTGGGACATTTAGTTTCTGGGAAAATTCCCATTGGAAAGTTAAAACTGAAAATGACCAACCTAATCACAGCAGCCTGTCATCCCCTCTTTCTGTGGGGTAAAAAATTAAAACCTCAAGTGATGTGTCTATCAGGTGGTTCTTCACAAAAAAGGTTAAGTAAGCAGTAGGATTCTTTGTGAGAGTTAATGATGCTTTAACTTTACACAGGCTGAGAAAGCAACGAGATGCTGGAAACTGGGAACATATTCTGAGTACCTTTATGTACTTAGGTTGTTGTTACAACCCCCAGTTGAGGCCTGCTATTGACTAGTTTCAGTGGCAATATAGCCTTTGATCTAACTTGGCATGGATGTTATGAAGAAGCAAAACTTCCTAGAGGAAATTATTTTAAAATTGCAGAAGGAGCTGTAAGATCTTGTGAGTTCAACACAGCAGAGCCCATAGGGAGGGAATATGGCATCTTGTTAATTAATGGGCTGAATTGTCAGGCAACTTTAAACTCTCAATGGGCTAGTCAACTCCATTAATCAGCTCAGCCCTGCATGGGTCTCTTCTAATACTGCTGTTAGTGTCACATTGTATTAATAATCAAAATTCCAATTAAATGACACTTCAGAAGTCTGTCTTTCCCATGTGCAAAAGAAACCTCAGTTTGCAGTGGTTCTTGTCTCCCTTTTACAGGATTTTCTGGTTCTTGTTCTTTGACACCTGTTTTGGAGTGAAGTTCATTTGCTCAAAATCTCTTTATAACCCACAACATGCAGCAAACAGTACCTTGCAGTTGTCCTATTGTTTTATTTTCATTTATTTTTATAATGAATATAACAATTAAAAAGGCACCATTTTGATGGTCAACCAAGCCTCTCTGACCATCCATGGATTTAATTTCCAGGTGCTGTCAGAATCTTTTTTTTAAGTACCAGTCCACTATTTATGTGTTTTGATTCATTTGAAACCTGAAACTCAAAATGATGCTCACTTAAAAACAGCACAGTCAACCTGGTTTGTAAATTGTGCAGTCTGCATTCAGGAGGCAGGGAAAATAAAGAGGAAGAGAGGAGAGAAGGGCTGCTTTCACAAAACAAACAAACAAACAAACAACAGTAAGATGGGCTAGGTTCATTTCTAGACTGCATGCAGATTTGATTAGAAGTCATCAGCTGAAATCTGGGCAGTGTCTATGAGTTCAGAGCACAGTTTAAATTTTTGGTTTATTTGCTGTAGGGGTGAGATTTTGCTGGGATTATCTTAATCAAAGCCCTCTGCCTAACACATTCTTCAAGAGAGGTTAATCAGTAGCTGAAGTCTGAGTCTCTCAAATAATCTCTGAATCCATAAGGACGTCTATTAAGAGCCTTGTGCTGCCCTGTGTCACCCCCAAATCTTTCTAATGAGACTCCTTTGACTGGTTCACAGAGCCATATCCTGGCATGGAAGAAGGCAAGATGTTCGCATCTTAGACTATTCCTCTCAGAATCTTTCCTCTAATATTCATAGATTAACTGCAGTATATTAAAATTCTACCTTAATTATGAGTTCTGGCTCAGACTACTCAGTAACTAAACTTTATGATTTTGGATTTAAGAAATACAGTAATTGTCTGTTACTGATATTGAAATTTACAGTCACTGATTTTTTTTAAATGCCTTCGTGCTATTTCACTGGGTCTGATTTGTTATGTGCATTCCTTAGCTGTGAGCTAAGGGACTAAGAATGTATTTTGTTATTTCTGTCCAAAGTATTCTCCACCAAGCAATTTGTATATACCACAGAGAAGCTAGGGTATACGTCCATGAAATCTCTGGGGAACTTATTACGGAGATCAGCTGCATTTTGGAAATGTTGCTTCTTTTGTGATCATGTAACAACTTGCTCACCTGGCCAGGGTCATGTTCTCAGTCAGCAGAGGTCTCCAAAGCCAGACAGCTAGGCAGAGAGCACTGTGCCCAGTCTTTGCCAAGCATCAAGCATATCTGCCCCCTAATGTGGAAACCACAGAATGAATAGAGATGTATCCATCTGGGTTCAGAACCAACTGCTGCACAAGGGAAAAATCTTTCACAGAGCCAGAGGAGAGGAAGGATGCAAAGACTGCAAGCAGCAGTAAATGAGAACAAATTGTTAGGTAAATCTGACTGGGTCTGTGCTGTAGCTTTGGAAGGCAAGTCATATAACTCCTGCTGATTTCAGAAACACAGAAGGGTACATTTCCTGCTTTCCTAAGGCAATGGTAAAAAGAGAGAGACCTACAGTTACCACAGGGATGTTGCAACTGCATGAGGTCCTTAAATTTCACATGGTTTGCTTCATAAGGAGAGGCAAAGTGTGAAGCCATCCTTTGTCAACCACTTTGAGCTCCACAGTGACCACCTGTTTGTATTAGCCTTGCAGTCAATTCTTTTCTGTGCCCCTTGACATGCCAGCACTGTCAGTCCAGCAGGAGTCCAAAGCTGTTCCCAAGTTTATGTACCACCCACATTGTCTGTTTACAAGCTTGCCCTCTGACATGGCCTCTGGTCAAGCTACAGAGATTGAGGCAAGGGTGGACTCAAACCTATGGTCTCTCAGAAGTTTGGGACCATGGGGACAAAAATCTATAATCCACTTTACCAATAAGATTTTGAAACCTGTTGTTTGCACTTCCTAAGCACAATGTGGCTTTAAGATCAAACTTCAGCCAGGTTACTACTGGCAGCAGGGCCAGAAAGTAAATCAGTCAGGGATTACTAGTGCAGACATGGCCCTTGGTGTAGAAGTGGAACAAATAAATAGTGGTAGACTGAGTGTCACTAAGACCTAGGGACTGCAGAAAGGAGAGAAATCACCCTTGAAGGACATCCCACAAAAATCCCCACAGGGAAAGCCTTTTACACTCTATGAGAATCTGGTTCAACTGGCAGCTTGTCTCTCTGATCATCTTTTCCCGAGAGTGGCTGGGAATGGCATTTAAGGAAGTAAATATGGCCTCGAAAGATGGATACCTCCTTTTGCCCTGGCAAATAGCATAATAAACCAAGTCTTAATCTGAACCCTGCTCCTTCTGCTTTTACAATATTAGTCTCCTCCTCACTCTGAGGTTCTCCAGTTGCTACCACTGTGATGACTCTCCCATCAGGAGGGTCCCACAACTGCAGTCCAGACCCCACAGCTGGTAAGTCTGGATTATCCTGCAAAACTGGATCACCCTGGGAAAACCAGAGCCTCAGCCAAACCCACTGGTGTCAATGGAAACAAAGACTTGCAGGGTTACATAAGCTTTAGGGAAAACCAAAATTGTTTGCTCTTGAGCTCTTCAAATAGCTTCACTCATTGCAAGGTGAATAGGAACAAGTCTGATCAACCACCTAATACTTCCCTGAATTAATTCATGTTTGACTCAGAACACATCTTTAAGAAGACACCAGTTTTGATTTAGAAATAGGATCCTACCAGCCCACAACATGTAGGAGTCAAGGGAGAATATTAGCCCCAAAGGGGAAGGAGAATAATGGAGTGGAATTAATAAGTTCACATATATTGTGTCATATCTTCAGCTAATGTAAAACAACTCAGAATATCTGAAGCCAAAAGAACTGTACTGATTTACACCATTGTAGGAATCTGAGTCCAGAGCTGTTCTTTGTTTGTTTTTAAAGAAAGCTTTGTACTTCATTATAATGCTGCTGTTGAAAGAACAGGTGGGGGGTTACATTTGTGGAGCTATGATGAAGTGCGCTGTACTTTGTACTTGATAAGAATAATGTGCTTATTTATTAGGTGGGTAGAAGAGAAGATTTATGTCCTTAATGATACATTTCCTCTGCTTTTATGTATTTGGTGTTTTGCAAATGACAACTTTATAACTTATGCAACTTTTCTTAATTACAGACCATTTTCTTCAAAACCAGTAGGGACATGAATTTTCAAGACTTGCCTTCATGGAAAACCTGAAGGGATAAAAATGAACTGCTGCATAGCTAAAAGGACAAAGAAATGGTAGTAAAAACAAACTGGAAGAATGCTGGATGTCAAGTCAGCTACTGGTTTTGCCATACAGACACCAATTCCTCTCAACGATTTCAAAGGAATAAGGATTATTAATGTAATTAATGCAATTTTTTTTGCACTTAAAAATCCAGTTACCAATTCAAAGATATCAGACATGGTACAATTTACTAATTTGAATTAAATATGTGTTTTCTCTAGAATTCATAGTATGCCAGATACATTCAAAACATGAACGGACAACGTAGAAGCACTAAACAAACTAGCTGGTTGAGTACAGTTAGCAAGCCAACTGCATTAAGACAAACTTCACCATATGTGACCTAGGAATACCCAGAACGATGTCTGGTGACTGAAACACATGCTTTATTGATCAGATACCTAAAGTAGTTACTTAAAAGTAAGAATAACAATCTCCACATCACTGGCTTGGAGTTTTGAATGGCAGAAAAAAACAACCTACATAAGAAGCAGACAGACCAAGGATGCAAAGGAAAAATATGGAAGGACACGTGAAAGAAATTTGAGTTATGCTCAAGTAAACTTAATTCACTGTAAATATTGCTGCAAATGAAGCTCTTCAAGACTGGTGCAAGGGCAGACAGGACATGGTGGATGAGCTCTGTGCAGGCAGGATACATCATTTGAAAAAACCTATTGTAATGATTTCAAGTGGTATTCATTCCAGACCAGCCAGTGAGTTGCTGGCCAGACAGAGAGGTCATGTGAGTTTCTTACAAAAGAGGAAGTGTTTTCACAGTGCACAACCCACTTGGAGCATGGATTTCATCCATAAAGCCACAGACAGCATGTGTAAGTGTTGATTCTTTTGTTCTCTTTCCCTTTTTTGGCAGAAACAGTTAGAAGGCATTTTTCTTGACATTACTCTTTGTCAAGAATAACAAAGTCCTATGGAAAACACTCTGTATCATTTCAGACATTGAAATACAGCAGCAAGGCTTGATAGACAGAGAAACAAGAACAGGTACATGATTAAATTATTACAATCAATCATGTTAAGGGATCTGAGACAGCGATGGCTAGCTCTTATCTGATGCATGTCAATACAGCCCTGCTTGAGCTGAGTTTTCATTAACATGAAGGCCCTCCTTCTCCCTCCTGGCAGTGTAAAGTGACAGAGCATTGGCAGTGTAGGAGGGGTCTACAAAGACTTTGGGTATCTGTTGCTCTAGTAGAGGTGCTCTGGTGGTCCTGGCCAATGGGGCTTGTAAATTTTTGTCCACAGTTTCCATAAACCCCTCCTGGTTTCATCTGTGACTGTGTTGCTAAAATTCACTTATCATGCTAAGTTTTCCATGCTTTGTCTCTGACCAAAAATAAATCTTTATCTGATATCTAAAATGTATTATAGAATTCTCAAATCTACAGTTAATCTAATCAAAGTTTAATTAAAAAGTGTTGTTATGTAGCACTCAGGCATTTAGCTAGAGTACTTTACTTCATCATGCTGGAGTGATTACTCAAAGTTTTCATCCAGAGTGTCTAGGATAGGTATTGTATTATTCGTATTATAGCTAATCACCTTCTGGCAAGTATAAGACCTCACAATTGCTAGCACTGTGGTGCTAACACTCACTCCATAAGAAGTTTCTACTAGACACTCTCCTTGTGACTACAAAATTCTCAGGGGCCACAAGAGAAAAAAAGGCAGTGAGGTTTTGTCTAGACTGTTGTGTAGGCAGACACTGACATTTGCCCATATGCTGAACTAGGAAGATACAAGTCAGCTCTGATTCACAAACTGTGAGTGTGTTACCAGGGCCCCAGACCTGAAGTGATATTGCAGACCTCTTGCAAAGATGTATTAGTTCAATGGCAGCAGCCTGCTAAGCTGCTGTGGTTATCAACAATTTAATCCTACATCACTTCTCAGTGATTAGGTCATGCTAATCCCTCAAAGAGGAAAGCGGTTGTCGCTGGAGCAGGCTGGGTGTGATAGGTAAAACATGTAGCTCCTACAGCTGGGCCCCAGGCTTGCAAAGTTTCTGACCAGGCATAAGCAAAAGAAGGTAGTTGTGAGTTGATGTCACTTATCCAAGAACCCTCTCTGACCATGAGGGAATCATTGAAATTCTGGGGAACCCCGCATCAGACTTATGACTGGTTAGCAGCCAGACACTGCTGCCTGAGAATGAAAAATCCATGTGAGTCACAGAGAGGAAGAGTTAATGTAATATTAAAACTAGAAATATCCATTCTGTCAAATGAAATGCCCTGCTATTTGATCCCATTTAATGGAGTAAGGCTTTATATCAAGGCATCTTGGGTTTTAAATTACATGTCAGATATAATTTTGCACTGTGGGCATGAAAAGTAGGACTGTCCTTTAAGGGAAGGAAAGAGCAGCTCAGCTCAAAGTAGCTGACTAATAGTGAGCTCACTTGCATAATATTTCCAAATCTGGCGGCTGGCCACAGCTGTGAATGAGAGTTTGGAAAGTAGCCATGGACACTGACAGCAAAGTCCAGTGCTGACTTGGGTATCTCCATCACCCTTGGAAGGCATCTCTGCTTTGTGGCAGATTCTGCCAGGACAACTCAGAAAGCGGAGTACCTCTGCACTTCCCTTAGGAGCACGTGAGAGCACCTGCAGTGAGCTCATTTCAGGGAGGAGCCGCAGCATTTATGCAGGGAATGACTTCTGCACTTCTCAGGCAGACAGAAGAATAGGAATCAAGTGACCACACCTTATCATGGATTTTCTGAGTTACTTCAAAGGTCACCAGCCTGTGAGCATAATAGCACAAATCCACATTTCATTTCCTTTCTTGTGGAACAACACTTCGAAATACATATTCAAACCTACTTCAAGAGATTTTCTTCCTCTTACAAAAACCATTTGTCTACCTTGCTTTATTATCCAGTCTTATTGTATCCTTGCTAACAGTGTGCCTGTTGGGATGTGAAGGCATCATTAGAGCCTGTGTTTCTATTGTTGTACTCTGTTTCTCTCTGCCTGAATTTTCATGCTAGAAGAAATTTTAAGTGTGATTATCTACCTTACTGATGTGATGGGGAAGATTCAATCATTCTGTTCTTGAAATTAAAAGCCTTGAATGCCTAGAATAGAAGGCAATCCCCATGGGCAATTTTTAATTAAGTTTTCTCTCACTGGTTGTCATCCGTACCACACTAATGTCTAGAGGTCTCAACACAGATCTGGGCTGCATTGTGCAAGGTGCTGTATGAATCTGGGGAAAGGGATTAATCTCAGCTGATTTTAGCCATCTGAAAGTGAAGCACCGATGCCAAGCTGGTTGAAAGTGTTGCCTCTACAGTATAAAAGACAATAGCAAACTCCCTCATTCTAGGATACATATTTCAGAAAGGTGCGATGAGTCTTCTGGGAGTGCCAGTGTCCATTAACTGTAACAACCAAAAGATGAAGTCTGATTTTGGTGCCTTGGTGTCAGGAAGGTCAGGTGAGAATCAGCCCTGGTGTGTGGCATTTTTCACCTGGGGAGCAGACAGCCCTTAGCCCAAATGAATTCTGATTTCTGCCGCTTATTATGGGGCAAGAGAGCCTTTAGAAAAATCAGTACAGAGTAGTGAAATTATTTGCATGTTTCAAAGTAGAAGGGGAAGAAGAACTCAGACCTCCTGTCTTCTTAGCCCAGTGTTGAGTCACTAACTCAACTGGAGATCCAAACACTATCTCTCTGGCTCAGTGAAAATGAAAGCTGGTTTACCCAGGCTGAGGTGAAATCCTAAAAGCCACTATTTGGAAAGGTTTCTACATAATCATGTCTTACTTTCCCCATGAAGGAGGCAGAACTCGATGCCTTGCAGATCTTTGCAAAAATTTCTGATTCTCTCCCTGCGGGAAGCTCTTCACACCAAAATTACTTTTTGGTACATTGCTCTCCATGTGATTGTCCAAATGAAGCCTCTGATTTTGTCACAGTCTGATATCTGCACCAAGTACTCTGTCCTCAAGAGCCTGTCCTTGATGGCTTTTTAATCAGATGAATGGTCAATTACAGAGTTGGATTGAGTGATTTAAGCACAATGGATCATTTTTTTCATTTTTACTCTCTCTTTCTATTTACAGATTGTCTGGGAATAGATGAGGATTTCCTCAAATGTATTTGTTATTTGAAATGATTTATGTATTTTGCTAGCAAATAGTTCTTAGCCTGTTGATTGTTCACCAGCAATTTGTTGAGGATATTTGGAATGCATGCAATGTTGGTTAGATACATAATTCACTTCATATTGTTACTGTGCTGTGATTGTATAATTTATATAACAAAATACAGGGCAAATTATGAATTTTACAATTGCCTGAACAATGAGAAATTTACTCTCAGTGAATATTTGCAGATTCAGTCTCAACATTCATTTTTCATGAGCATTCATTCTGGTAAAGCTGTTTTGCTGAAATATTTCTGGAAAGCAAACACTGGAAGGATCTTAAACACAGACAAAAGGGTGGAGGGAAACAAACAGGCATTCAATGGAAAGCACTTGCTGGATTCATCCAGGAGTTCTACTGTGTTGTTTTGCCCAGTCCTTCATCTCATTGCTACTCTGAAGATTGAAAATGGCCATAGGTGGAGGTGGAAGAGAGTGAGAAAAACTTAATATCAGTGTAAGCGCATCACCAGCTCCATGATTCAGGACTCCAAGTTATGCAGAGGATGCCTGAAACAGAACTGTCGCCAGCTATCTTCCCTGCCTTTTTGAAAGGTCTCCCCTCCACAATAACCTTGATTTTCTACTCATTTACCCAACATACAAATTCATCCCTTTTTTTTTGGTATTGATTTCTCCGCTTGTGCCCTGCAGTAGCAGCAGCTGGGCCCAGGCTGCCTCAGGGACTCCATGGTTGCCTCTGAGCTCCCCAGGGATGCAGATGGCATTTCTCTGCCTGCACAGAGAGCATGCTCAGGAAGGCTTCAAGAAAGAAAGGGAGAGGCATCTGGCTCCTTGCTGTTGCTGAGAGAACCTCTAACCATGATGGGACAGCCAGCAAACCAGACTGATGCCATGCTGCCCAGTGTAGTGCTGTGCTGACAGCTTTGGAGCAATACCTTGAGAAATTGGAGGTTGCTGTCTTGGGATTTGTTTTTTTAGGGTCACTCAAGCAAAGTATGCAAATCTTGAAAGCGCTGAAGATATTATTTATTTATTTTTAAAAACTCCTGCAATAATTCCGTTCAGTTGTTCTGAGGTTATTTTATAATCTTGGAGAATTTTTGCTGTTTTTTCCACTCCTTTTAGCTGGAGAGTCCTTTGGTTCTAAACTTCAGAGTAGCCTAGGTAATATGGTGGTTAAAATCATGACATTCACTTGAAATGCTGAGTTCTCCTGACTGCTGCTGGTCTCCTGCAAACCCATGGAGAGGCAGAGTGGAAAGGCTGGGAGAGCTACTGTATTGATCCACCAGTAAACTAGAGCCAAGGTTTTAAGTCAAACTTTGCCACTTGTCTGTGTGTGCCCATGCATGTCCATGAAAAGCACTGGCCTGATGCTGAGCTAGCAGAGAAAAGCAGCCCATAAACTTCATCTATAGCTAAACCCCAGTGTTGCTAATTCTGAGCACAGTTTACAAGCCCATTGCTAATGCCTGGGAAACCCAGACCTGCATTTCTGCTTCCTCTGGCGGGTTTATTCCTTCTGGATTCTTTCCTTCTGCAAAGCTGTTGGCATGAATACAATCATTTTTTTCTGTGAGCAATGGGGCCTTATTTGACCCTGTCTTCTCAGAGTGCAGATATTCTGGGCTATATTTTCCCTTAATGTAACAGTATTGAAATTGGGGGAATAGTATCAACATTGCAGTCGGGCATATTTGTCCATCTGGACAATTGAAGCATATATCATATGCCTTTATGGGCTTGCCACTACACACAAGGCTTCATTCTTGCATTGCATAGACCCTTGCATCAGTGGTACTCTCTTGGTGGCAGAATGCATAGCATGGCACACACCGTCAGTGAAGAGGCGGTTGGTGCAGAAACTGTCACCTCCTTAATGGGGTTATATGAACACGTTTGCTCCAGACATGGAAATAAAAAGGACAAAAATCTTTTTTTGCGAGCTTGCATGGAGCAGTGGCAGCCTCCTTGTGCCGTGGCTGCTGTCTCTGTACATGCCTGGCTGCAGACTTTAATTAACTTCCCTGACTGAGCAGAGCAGTTGCTAATGAAGCGGCTAATTCTGAGGGCAGGGGGCATGTTCCATCATTTAGTGCATTCGTGTGATTCCAGCATCCCATAATAACCCATTTTCCTCATCAGTTGTTAGTTCCTTTTTTTTCAATTTATTTTTTTTTTATTTTATTTATAACTCTAGCTCTCTGCTTTCCCACATGGGTGTCTGTGTTCTGGCTTCAATTACATTTCTGCAAAAATCTACCTGAGCTGGATACAAAGCTCTAGTTCAAGACTTACCAATATCTGATCTCAGGAGAAAAGTGTCATGTGAAGTAGAAAACCTCAAACTGGATTTATGTGCTTACTTGGAATTAAGACAAGCCTCTGAATGAGATTTCTTTCCTTCCTCAGAATGGATTCTGTCCCTAACTACTCTGACCAAAGTAAAATAAACTAGCTTTTTTTTCTTGCTGTTGTTCACCATTTGCTATTGTCAAGACAGCATTATTTTCACCAGGGAGCAAAGGTGGTGCATCTGACTGGAAGTTTAATATCTGATACAGCCTCTGGCTGGGTCTCCAAATAGATGTAAACCTCACCAATGTGGCATCCTGAATTTTTTTTTCCATTGCTTTTTATTTTTTAACTGCATCTTATCCTCAAGCCAGCTTGTCCTAGAAACTTCAGATGAAGTTTCTTCTTCAGATGAATCAATTCTGAGAGAAGGAAAAGCTCAGAGGGAACATACTTCTTGAAAACTCAAAACTTCAAAATTACGCAGACTCCAGAAGATATTGAAAGCGTGAGCAAGGGCTGAAGGAAGTCTATAGTTCCAGCTGAAAAGACATGGTTAAGGTGTTGTCTTTCACTCAAAGAGGAACAAACTTTCTCTCAGGCAATTTCTGCTTATTGAACTCTGTCAGCTACTGCCTCTCTCAGGCTAACAATGCAGGAACATCCAGTGCAATGACCAGTTTTGGGGAGCTTGGGCAAAAACAAGGACCTTATTACTCATTCTGCTTAGGTATCAGAGACAAAGAAGATAGCAAGGACCAGGTTAGGAGAACTGATTATATCTCAGCACCCAGCAGCAGGCATTAGATAGCCTCTTAGAAGGCACATGATTGTGAAACCTCTGTGGGAACTTTATGGGCCATGGTCTGGAGAAAAATTTCTGCAGATCCCTCACCATTCCTTATCACCATGCTCCCTTTCAGCCAGGGAAGAGAGCAAGGAGAAGAAAGGTGCTGCTGAGTCAAGTGAATAGAAAATGTTTGGGCCAGCAAGGGAAGGGAGTGAGAAAAGCTGCAGCTGGTTGTGGGGAACAAGCTGGATCCCAAGGCAAGGCAAGAAGGGAAGCTTGAGCTGGAGGAGGTCCAGCAGGAAGGGAAGCAGTAATAGAGCTAGCTATTTGCTCAATTAATTAACATTCATTTAATTTGTAATTTAGAAATGAAATTAATTCTTATGATTCATTCAGAGAAATTTCCCGAGGTGCCAAGTGCAGTTTTCTAAAATGAAAGATGATATCTGGCGATTAGAAAGATGATTATTGCACTCTAGGCTTGTTATGGCAAGGTGCATCTTAGGAGTACATCGCTCTAGTCTTAAACCGTATCTACATAGTCTTCAATGTTATCTTCTGGAGGGGGGCTGGCTGGGGTTGCTCCCCCACCATTTGGTGGGTTATGTGACACCAACATCTCCATGCTTTCTCAATGTCCTGACTCCCTTTGTCCAATTTCTGAAGGTGAAGACACTGCATGAGGAAAAACAGGAAAAGTGGGAAGTGCAAAAAACGTGAGAAAAGTGAGGAGGGGGCTAACAGAGGGTGAAGTCAAGGCTGTGGCAGGGGAGAGCTCCTCTCTGCCAGAGGCAGAGGAGGGGGCAAGTCTGCAACAGCTGCCAGGCAGAGATGAAGGTTTTTGTGTATACCGAGGATCTAATGGCTTTTTGCAAACTGGAATAATTCTTCAGATAGAGGATCAACAGAGTAATAGGACAAGGAAGTCCAAACCCATTATTTGAGGAATGTCTTTGATATGTTGCGATTTAGGGCTCAATCCCACTATTATTTTTGTTGGTTTTGTTATTGTTGTTGTCCTTACTAAGAAAGGCCGAAGACCTAACTCAGGAGGTTTAATGATCCTTTATTAAGAATTGAGGGAGACATGAGGAGAAAAAGAATATACAGAACATCTAAAAAAGCCAGATCCTGATACTGGTCTTGGTTTAAAGCTTAGCAATGCTGAAGAAATAAAAATACAAGTGCCAATAATGAAGTGAAAATGAATGAATGAAACACAATGTCACCTTATTAACCAAAACTGTCATGTTTTGCTTTTAACTGTGTATTGACTGTATTGATCCCAGCCTTCTTTAAAGTTGTACTCTGTTGAAAGACACTTATGTCATTAGAGGAACAACATACTGAAGGCAAATATTGCCTCTGGTATATGGAAGTTAAAATGGATATGGAAGTTAAAATACTGCAAGCTTGTGGTTTTGTCCTGAACATTTTAATGTAAAAAAACATGCAAATGTAAAAAATATGTAAATGTAAAAATTGAGGGAGAAGTATTGCTGCTAAGCCAAAAAAATGGAGATATTTTAGATGTTGAATATTAATAAATGGGTGAGTTCCCTATCTTTCATGAAAGTCAGGAGAACATCTAAATATCAGGCTGTATTAAAAAGGAGATATATATTAAAAACAGCTGTAGAAATAGAAAACATTAACTGATCCTACACCATTTGAGCTTCAGCTTTGTTTCACTTGTAGACCAGGAGGAATGTTTGTGAGCTGGATCGCGCAGAGTCCTCTAGTGACAGAATAATGTACTGCAAGTGAGTATATGATCCTGAAGGATTTCAAAACCTTTCCTGATTAGAAAGTAGAAAGGTCATGATTATTATAAAAGACATTGGGTAGTCAGTAACTTTGGAGAATAGACTGACACCCTTAGGCACAATTCTGAGTGTTCATTTTCTACCTGGGATAAAGAATCATTTGGTGCCAATAGTTCTGCGCTCTGGGTATCAGAGCACTATGTGCACCTCTACAGAACAATTTTTTACTCCCATATTAAGTGAATTTAGCACAGTACCAGAAACTGCACAAGGGAAAGGCAGAGACAAGCTGAACCCATTATTATTTACTATTTACATCATTACACTGCAAAGCTGCAGTAAATTGAGAGATCAGGGTTTTGTCTACCTAGGCACTGGACAAAGACAAAAGGGCAATGTGTCTTTTTCTTTTCTTTTCTTTTCTTTTCTTTTCTTTTCTTTTCTTTTCTTTTCTTTTCTTTTCTTTTCTTTTCTTTNTTTTCTTTTCTTTTCTTTTCTTTTCTTTTCTTTTCTTTTCTTTTCTTTTCTTTTCTTTTCTTTTCTTTTCTTTTCTTTTCTTTTCTTTTCTTTTCTTTTCTTTTCTTTTCTTTTCTTTTCTTTTCTTTTCTTTTCTTTTCTTTTCTTTTCTTTTCTTTCTTCTCCTCCCTCTTAGTGCCCCTTCTGCGAAATACACAGGATAATAAACAAAAACCCTATCTCTAACCTCTCTGAAGTCAGGATTTTGTGATCGTACATAAGGCCAGCAGTGCTTGTAAGCCTGAAGTTCCGGATTTCACCAAATTAAGTGAGGTAAAAACACCTGTGTATACAGTACCCACAGGATGGGCAAAATAATGTAAGGTTTGTGAGGGTATGTGTATCTATCTGTGCCAGTGATTTCTGACTGGAAAACATGGGCACCCACAGCTACTGCCACTTACTTGGAGCTACAGTTTCCAATTTTACCAATGCTGATGCTTTTAAATGCTGAATATTTCCTCAATCACTACCCACACTAAAGGAGGACACAAATTGCTCTTCAGTGTAACTGTAGATGACATAGGAAAAAACTTCTCAGGGAGTCAACACATGCTTCACACAATGTAGGAACATCTCAAAAGAATGAAAGAAGAACTGGGCTGGGTCTAAGTGGTGCTGAGCCTGGCTGAGCCTCCTTTATCTCATATGCCCAAGAGAGGATGTACAGCATAAAAGAAACAGAGCCAGTACACAGTCCACATATGTCAATTAATGTGTTGAGACTTTCTAAGGCAGAACTTACACCCAGATTATCATCTTAAATAGCCATTGTACACCTGTACTATGAATAGGATGCATGGACTTATCCTTGTCCATATTCCACCTCCTCTTCTTGGCAAAGTTTCCACTCTTTGGTTGTGCTTGCAGCCCCTGAAAACTTTTCCTAACCACCAAGATAAATGAGAGACAATAAAGCTCAGCTTCTATAGCACTTTTTGTGCAAAATGCACCCTTAAGCACTTTACCAAGTTAAATCACACAGTTACAGAATTAAATGATGTAAATTTAATTTTTTTCCAGCTTTAATGTATTACTCCTTGTTTTATTGCTACTGTCCAATTTGGGTAATTCTTTCACTTGTCTTTTAGTGATACTATTTAATTTTTATATAACAGTGCTGATCAGAGGTCTCAATAAGACTTATCTAGGTGTTGTACAGACTGAGTAGTCACACATGCTCCTCAAGAGTGGATGCTGCAGAGATGAGTTTTGTTTTTACTGATGGCAGTGGCAAAACTTTAATCAGTTTCATGGAAGTCCTTGGAAAGACCTCATCCAAGTATGGATATCTGATGATCCTATCATCCCTAGTCTGACTGCAGGTGGGATGCTTGTGGTTTTGAAGAGCCCAAGAGGAGTTTCTGGATGTTGTATCTGGAGTTACAGTGTTTCTCAGCTCATGCTCAAGGCAAGAGCATGGTAGCTAAGACTTTGGTGTGCAGCATGCCAACAAACTGAGGTCTGGTGAAAAGATGGCTGAGGAGACAGAGGGGAGCTCTTTGAAAGTCTGGTCAGGATGATGTGTGTGAAGGACTTCTAAAAATGGGGGTCTCAGTGACTGCAGAGCCCTGGCAGAAACCTGTCAGGAGGCAAATAATGAGCATTGAAATGCTCAGCTTCTGTGTAGCTAAGTGGCCAGAGGCACAGAGAGATGTGGAGATCTGCTTGCTGAGGGACTGGGCACCAGTATGTGTTGGAGAGGAGTGACTAGCTCTGGTCAGACATGAGACTTGCTGGGGCTACAGGGCTCACCTGCAGTGCTTGAATCAAGCTCGTGCTTTAATTCCATGATTATTTCAGTAGTGATAACTTTTGGCTCCCTGCAGTTTGCTAGCAGAGCTGCAGAATCCTGAAAATTTGCTCCAAGACCTTTCTATTCTGAGCCAGCTTTCACCAGTCCCTTAGAAACAGCAGCAAGCCCCAGGGGACCACAGCCTGCAAACCACTGTCCTACATACTCCTTGGGCTGTTCTGAAGCTCCAGCTTCCCCAAGGATGCAGAAAATCTGACCTTAGCCTAACCTTTCTGGAGACGCAGACTCAGACAGAAAATAAACCTTTTGGATGGCTCCAGTGAAGTAATCTTTCATGGACAGTTGTCTCCAGCCAAGAGACAATATACTGAGCATCAGAATGACTTCCTTACAGTAGTAGTTCCTCTCTAATTATTTCATCTTACCACATGCTGGATAACAGCCAAGTCTCATGCCCAGTGGCCTTTCATGGACCTTATCTACCTCTTCTTCCTCATGTCCTTCACTAAAATCTGGCCAGAATTTTTTCAGAAGAGGATTTTTTTTTTCTTCTTTTGTCAGTCTAATGGAATAAAAGTGTGTTAGGAGATTGTATTGATTTTCTAACAGCCTGAAGGAAAACAGGTTTCCTGTCCACTTCCTTTTCTCCTGGCCACCTACCCATGGAACACTGCAAAACCTATCATCTGCTAGCTCTGCAAATTTCAAAGGGAAAGGGCTCAGACCAAGCAGAGCTCTCCAGACCAGGCATCTCAAAACCCCGATATTCAAGTGACTTGGGAAGCACTACTGATTTTACTAAGAAAAATTGTAATAAAGTAAATAATTTCAGGAGTCCTGTCCCAAAATAGTCATGGGGCTTAACTTTAATGGGTTACGCTGTCCTGTTAATCTTCTCCACATGATGCTCACATAATGTCTGATCATCCCTGTGACACAATTGCATTCATTTTGTTCTTCCACAGCTTGCCCTGCTTTTCATTGATGGGAAAATTCCCTTCCTCCCCACCATTTTCCTACCCAGGCAGCATTACACCAAAGTTCTCTCAGATCACTATTCTATTCTTCTCCTTGAAAGTTCTTCTCCAAAAGATCTGTGCTAGAATAACACTTTCAAAAAGCTCATTTTCCCACTTTGTTCCAGACAAACCTTTGAAACACACCAAGATGCCATAGAAAAGCAGAAAGCAGAATGAATGGGTTTTTTCCTGTGAAAGCTCTTGCCCTTGCCACTCTCTGCAAATCCTCTGTTGCTGTCTATAGCATTTCCCTGGAGGCTGCTGTCTGAATGACAAACAAGCAAAGGGACAAGATGCATTTGAAAAGAATAAAAGCTCTTAGAAAACTCTGAAGGTCCTTTCCACTGCTGCAGAGAAGTAGCCTCCAGGAGTCAAAAGGAAACCTCTGAACAACCAAACATAAGTGTCCTCTGAGGCTTTCAAACCAAGCAAGGCTTCCCTTACATTTAAGGCTCCCTTAAACCCTGCTTGATTTGTTGTTACAAGCGAGAGCTCTTTGTGATTCTGTCATCAGAAGACAATTCAGAAGCACCTGGCCCAGAGCAGCCTCCACTTCCCTGGTAAGGGAAATATGGGGAACCCTTTCCCAGGGCATCCCAAGCAGCTTTGTCCAATGGAGCCTTTTTCAGATGACTTCTAATTGCTTCAGGTTCAAACTCAGGGAAGCACTCAAACAGGGTACCAGAACTTTATGTATGTACTGGAAGTCCTACAGAAGTCAGGAGAACAACAGCAGTCATTCAGTTCAGACAACTGGGCTATGTGAGACTTCAATATGATTGGTTTTACAAAGAACCATATTTTTTGGCTTTGAGACTAAGTTGAGTTTCTGAGATTGAAGTTACACTCTGAAACTAAAGTTCTGTATATTTGAGGTTTTTAAAATGTGGATCTGTGCATGAAATTTTAAACTCCAGCAGGAGTGCTGATGCCCTGAACTATCTTGTCTCACTTACGCAAATGGCCAAGACATTTTCTCCCAGTTGCTTTTTCTTAAGTGGTCACTTCTTCACCTGTTCCCCAAGAAAATATTCTGCAGCAATCTTGCATCTTAAGGCATCTTGCTGTTGGGGCACAGATTTCCTAATAGCTCACTCTTTTTTTTTTTTTTTCCCTTTCGTATCTTCTGTTCTCATTCAACTTTTCTTAGTAATATTATTGCCTCTCTGAGACACTGTAAAAAACCTCCTCTGACTGCCTGAAGATGAAGAAGGAGAGTGAGAAAGAAATGGGTCCTAGGCTATGGTGCAGGCACTGTGGGAAAGCCTCTGTAGGATAGGAAGACTCTCAGACTGCCCTGCTATACAAGGAGTGCTGTCTCAGTCCCTCGACCTCTTACAAATAATGGCTCTCGCAGCTTTTCACTCATGGTGGTCTAAGCAGTGTTATACTGGGTCGTGTCTGAGCACCATCCACACCACAATGCCATCATTGTGCAGGATGCTCTTCAGCAGGGGTCCTTTGAAGCTGCTGCCCTGCGGGGTGGCACAGCCTGGCTGCAGTGCCACAGCCTCTCTCTGACTGCAGGATGCTGCAGATTGTGGCTGCACATGGGTGTCCTGGGGTGAGAGAGAGGCCAAAATAGTGTGAGAGAGGCCAACTGCGCAAATCATTACATGACACGTGTGGCCTGGCAGAGCTGCAGAGTCCAGGAAACACATAGACAGCAGCAAGCATCAGTCCTTGTGGCCTTCTTTCCTCCTGGACCACATCTTTGTTTGAAACTTCCCAGGAAACTGGGAGAGATGCAGATGAACTGCTTTTAGAACTAGAGGCTCTTCAGTTCATAGTGTTGTTGCTCTGGCTTTTAAGTCAAGCAACATCTTCATATCTAATTTCCTTTTCATTATAACTTATAACAGGGCAATATCATGGTTCAGTCTGCCACACTCTCAGGTGCATATAGTATCTGGTGTGTGGGAAATTAAGGCATAATGTCATCTCCGACTTGGTTACCTTCTCTCTTAATACTTTAATAGATGCCTAATATAGATTTTATGTTTGAAAAGAGTTCATTAGTTTACAAATTAGCAGCCTGAAGTGAATTTTGCTACCACTGAGTGACTTTTCATTTCTAGCAATACATCTGCTTGGATTTTTTTTTTTTTAAGATTAAAGTTTGTGGAATGTAAGTGAGATGAATCACTCACACCTCCCACCATTTCAAAACTTAAAACCAGCACCACCATTTTCCCTTCAACCAGAAGAAAATGTATCTTTCCCTCTAGGAAATCAGTTGGGTTTGGGAGAACAAACTGAAGGTGACATTGCATGCTTTACTTTGAGAGAAGCTCAGCAGCTGCATCTAGAGTCAGTATAATTGCTACAAGCCTTAAGTGACTTGCAAGGTGTGAGGTTAAAAGATCAATGTCTCCAGCCTCCTCAGATGTGAAAAGATACCCTAAAAATTGAATACCTAGGAGAAACTTAAAGGAAGTAGGTTCAATTAAAAAAAATAATGAGACAAGTCTATGCATTTGCCTGGGACTGTAGACACCAGTTTGATACCACTGACAGCTCATCTTCAGGTTCCATTCATGTCCTGAGAGTTTAATTAGTGTTATGAACTCCAATCCTATCCACACAAGAAGCTCTTGGGTAAGAATGACAAAGTACAGAAAAGTGCTCTGTGAAAATAAATGGGAAAGTTTCACTTGATTCCAGCAGTTTGGCCATAATGTCTTCCAGGTATTTTTTTTCCTGGGTAATAAAATGGAGCAAATGAGGCAGAAGAACTATCCAAGGCAGCAAAGGGTTAAGAGTGAAAGGTGCACTGCTTGGTTAAGTGTGTTCCCAGACCAGACCTGCTGCAGTGACAACCCATGTCAGCAGTTTGCTGAAACAAAACCAGGAGGAACCATGAACCCCCAGTACATCAGTACTGCACCTTCCTTCAAAAGACAGAGGGTGCCAGGCGCCAACCTTGTGTAAGCACTGGCATGGGAAATGCTTGAGGGAGATGCAGTGTAAAAATCTCCCAGAGGTTTTTTGCCTAATTAAAATTACTTCTGTCTTACACCTGCCAAATGTCTCTTCTCTACTGGTCTCAGTGTAACAGGTTGTCACTCAGTTTCTGTTACACAGCTGGTCTCTTTTGCTGGCTTAAATGGCAAAAAAAAAAAATCCTCCCTTCCCAGTTCTAGAGAAAGACTAAGCAATAGTGTCCTGTGGTGTGGGGAAAATGAGCCTTCATGGCACAGACTCCCCATCCTGGGAAGCTGATGCTATGTATTTCCAGCTCCATGGAATGTGCTTTGGCAATCCTGGGAAACAGAAGAGGCAAAGGACCATTTAGGATGCCTACAGATTGATCTCATCTATGTTTAACCATCTGAAAGGCATCTAGTATAGGTCTCAATCCTTCTGTACTCAGCAGAGAGTGATGACCACCTCCCACCGCTTGCCAAATCCTCCCCTGTGCCCCCCACAGCTGTTGCAACCAGGAATGAACTGTCTTCAGAAAAGAAGGAGCACTGTACTCCCAGAGGGAAATGGGTGACTTCATGAAACAGTAGAAGAGTGAGTAGACTGAGGAACTCTGGAGAAACATCTCTTTAAATAATCTGAATTCTTTCTATGCTCAAAATATATATGAAGTTGCTGCAGTCATCAGCATGCCAGAAGAACCACTGTGGAAATCCACAGTGAAGTTCATCTCTGGTTTTGGTCTTTATAACTCTGTTGATGTTACCCTGTTGCCCAGAGTCTTGGGCAACATGCTACTTAAAACTGTAAGAACTTGAGTGGATGCTGTTGGGTTTTTGTTTGTTTGTTTGTTTTGTTTTTCAATAAAACTGCTGCCTCTTAAATGGAAAGTGATAAGAAGTCTCAAAATCATGCAAAAGCATGACTCCCCTCTTAAATATTTAGAGAACCTGACCCAGCATCTGTGGGGGGCAACCTGCTCCATCATGCATGGGGTGTTCATGAGTATGACTTCGTAGCTCTGCACACCTCATGGATGTTGGAGGAAGTAAATGCAAAATGATGTGACTCCAATGGAGTAAGACTTCCTTGGAAATTCTCAGTTTATTAATCCTTCTTGCTTCAAGATTAGCAAAAGGGAAATTTTTCTCTTGTTCTTTCTGTTCAGAAGTCAAAGTGTAGATCTGGGACAAGACAGAATTCAGATGTCACTCTACTCTCTGTGGTAGACATTTCTATGGGTAGTCATGGAGTTTGAAAGAGTTAGTGGCTGGAATGATAATAGGTGAAGTACAAATACAGCTGTCCTGTTCTTAAGGTCTTCCTGATACCCACTCTAGGCACAATCACAAACAGCATATACACTAAACAATCAATTCTTTGGTCCAACAAGTACAGCCATGTTTAGGTGTAGAAGCATCCCACAATTAGTGCATGCATACTCTTGCTGCATGTTTACTGCAAATAACAAAATAAAAATCCTTTCTGGCCTGGCTATACCACCATCTTCCAGGAAAGCTTCAAACCTTGGAGGCAGAACCTCATTAATGTGGCTCTATGGCTCTTTAATCAGGCCTGGTTTATGTTCAGCCAAACTAAAGGGAACGTACAAGTGACTACACACATTGCTACGGGCATACCTTACAATAACCAACATTTCTGGGCTTCTTTTACCTGGAAATTGTGTTTGTAACGGAACATGGGAAACTAAGGAAATATGACGTATGCTAACTATTAGGAAACATTTTCTCACAGAGAAACCAGCAAGGAATGTAGTGCTAGAGAGTGGTGGAATAGAGACCAAGATATTGCCTTTTGAGGCTGTGTAGTGCTTAGCACCAGGCATTTTGAAAGTGGACTACATATCATCCACCAAAAATGGCTTAAATCCTAGGAACACATCCTGAATGGCAATATGGCTTTTAGAGGCCTCTCCTAAGCTTAGTTTCTCCAGGCATGCTATAAATTCTTATTTTCTAAATTATATAATTGCTATAAAGTGGTTGAGTGTGTCTAGTCAGTGATTTACCAGGCTCCACACAGAATTTTCATGAACATCTGGGTTACACTGGGATGCAACAATAAGGGATACACCTAATGGTCCTGAGGATAGCACCAAACTGGGAGAGTTACAACCACACTGAAAGACAAGGATGCAATGATAAGAATGTTGACAAACTTAAGAGCTGGCATGAAATCAGCAAGTGCAATTCAGTAAAGACACAGGAATGGAAGGCTAATGGACAGCACAACAAAATGAGGAGTAATTGGATAGGCAGCAAGACAAACAAGGAAGTATGAAAGCTCCTAAGTGGCTCTTAAACTAACTGTAAGTCTACAGCCTGGTGTACCTGATTGTGGGATAGGCTTCCTCTGTGAAAGAAGTGCTGAAAGAAGCACTAACAAGGCCCAGAAGGCCATTTGCACTAGGAGCTGGGGGAGGGAAAGAGCTGGAGCATTCGGGGATGCTGCTTTGAGGAGAATAGAGGAAGAGCTGATGTAGTCAGAGATGGGGAGATGCATTCATCTTTCAGCATGCAGAAAGCTATTAAAAAGGTGACATGAGAGAGGGACATCTGAGAGAATTATCAGAGTGAAGAGTGAAAATTTTTTTCCCTAAACTTGCACACATGCTTAGTTGCTGGCTTCCTGGCACTGGAGCTATGTGCTCTTTCCTTCCTAGAAGCTTTCTCATGTTCTCAATATGCTGTGAATATGGTGACAAGGGGCTCTAAACTTCCACTTAGAAAGCTTAATTATCAAGCAGCACCTTGTAAACACTGAATCTTTTCTCTCTGCTGCTTACTCCCTGGCATCTCTGAAGGGATGTGAGGATAAGATGGTGTCCACAGCTGCCCATCCACCAATTACAAAGATGAGATAAAGAGATGGCTCATCCTGCCTGAAATGAGTTGTCTCCTCTTGCAGTGCCCAGTAGTGGGGTAAACTCTTAGGGGTTGCCAGTACACACTTATGGGGAACTCTCTTGTTAAGTTGCACCTACCAAAGCGGGGTAGGTGTTTATAAGGGGTGTCTGAGTACTACGGACAAAAGACAAAAATGGTGAAGCTTTCCAAGAACTGTCCATTTCTCAGGAAGCTCATGAAGCGCAGGCTTTCTTGCTTTTCCTCCTTGACGCATACAAGGCATGCCTCAAGGCATCATTTGCTGTGAGCAAGTGCCTAGCTCTTGGGTGACTTAGACACAACCTCTCAGTATGCAGTTGTCATCCCTCTGATCTATTCTTTTCTGTTGATTATTTTCCCATGCAAACCTGTTGGTTCCTTCAAAGCTTGTTCATGCAAACCAGCAGGGAAGCAGCTTCACTGTGAAACTAGTAACTCTAAGACAGAAAAGGGCTTCCATCTGCCTATGAATCTTCACCCAGCATAATCAAGTCTACTAGTTTATCTGATAAAATATATTTTAGAAGCATTTTTAGGTGAAGGTAATGCTGTTTAGGCTGAAAGCGGTAGAAAGATAGGGCATAATATCCAGTTATGTTGTATTTAGGACCTTGAAACAAAATACTTAAGCCTGTCTTCTGCATAGAAGTGTCATTTCTGGGGGAAGAACAGGTAATGCAGGAGAAATACGGAGGGAAACCTTTCTTAACCTCTCTTAACTTACCACAGTAGCCAAACACAGCTCTGAAATCTGCACAGGTATTTTTCTTTCACCAGAGATTTAATTATTGCCTCCTCCATGTGACTTCAGCAGTGACACATCTCTGTCAAAACATCTGACCAGTTGCTGGTATGCAGCCGCCCATGTGAGAGATGTAACTAGCACTGTCCAGCCTCCATACCATCTTTGATCTCATACTTGAACACTGCATATCACGGAAGCAGGACTTCTTGCTTTTACACAGGGCCTTCAGCCATAAACTTCTTACAGAGCTCAACACTAATGACTTAGTGAACTTAGTGTGACTTAGTGAATAAATTTATCCAAGCTTTTGAGATGGGATAGAGCTTGAAAGTGACAAAGATCAAAGCCCACGGGGCAAATAATTTCTGCTTAAAAAACTCAGGGTGTTTGTCTAGGCACTGGGGAAGACTGTACCAACAAGAAATGCACACACAACTGTGGTTTGCTGGCACTTCAGGAAGACTTCAGAAACCTTGTTAGATAGACAGGAAAAGAAACAAGAAATACAGAGAGAAGCAATTTTGACAGCAGTGAACAGAAAAAAAAAAAATCAATAGAATTATTTTATTTAATCTGTGGTGTTTTCACAGAGAGACTATATGGCTCAGGCATGAGCTAGCTAGCTGTAGAGCTTTTACCTCCAGTCCTGGCCAGCCTGGTAGCTGCCAGAATTTGCTGATCCAGGGGGATCCAGGAGGTCATTCAGGCGATCCATCTCAAAAGCTCGTATTAGACTGGAGGTGTCACAGGTGATGCATTAGTGAAATAGAAGTTGTGTTCTGAAGTGATAGACTTACTCAGGAGCTCAGAGGATCTCCCAATAGATAGCCCAGCCACAAGCTGACTCCATGCTGGTGGAGTCCAGGCTGGGTGTTGGACTCCTGCCTGCTCTCCCGGTCTCTGTGAGAAGGAAACCCAGATACATGTGCTACAAAGATCCATGGCATGCTCTGGTCAGGTACCCAATGCGAACAGCTGGGATTCTAGATCCATGGGCCTTGAATCATTTTCTCACTCTGTTCAAATGCAACCTCAGTCACTAGGGTTAATCCCTTCATCCTGTCACTACTTCTGCTAATCATTTGCTGAAGTTTGAGGCACTTCCTGACCTTCAGATAAGTTCCCTGATCTGCTTGGTGAGGTTAGTGAACCATACCTCTTTTATACAGACCTTTAATTTCTAGAGATGGATTAAGTTACATTTGAGATGGAGTGGCTCAGGCCTGAGAGAAGGCTGTGTTTGATCCTCTGCCAATGCCCTCTGCCAGAGTTGCTGGAAAAGGGAATAATTAAGGATAGCCTATGAAGCATCTGCTTTGTTTGTCTGTATAGATGCTCCAAGAGACAGATAACTGAGATAGACCACTGAACCCAGATAAACCACTCTTCAGCAGAGTTTAGGAACATGGGCCCAGGCTGGAGTTAATGCAGTTCCCATACAACAACAACCCATGTGCTTCTACTCCACATTTTCAGCCATATGCTTTCATACCTGCACTGCTAGCAGCACCTGGCTTGATCTTTAGCTTGCCCAAGCACAAAGCAATGGTAGCACAGATCAACACCTTTTGTGTCTCCTTCCTCTGATGCAACCAGAGTGCAGGCTAGCAATGGAGGGAAAGTGGGACTTTCTCCTTCAGTTCTCCTCAGTGAGGATAAATGATTGAAACAGTCTCTCCTGAATAACACTCACACAGCCAGCCCACTTGCTGTGTGCAGGTCTGTCTCTCATGAGGAGGTAGAGTGAGGACCAGGACCCTAGCATGTACTCAGTTGCAGTCCTGAAGAAATCCCCGGTCTCCCAGCTCCAAAAGAATACCTCATTTATAATGATGAGCATTTAAATACGCCATTTTAAGGGCATTAAAGTCTTAATTCATCTCATTTAAGTTTATTCCTTCTAAATCCATGGTACAAAGATGAATATTATAACTGGCAGGTTTTATGGCTTGTGGACATACCGTCAGCAGATGGTCTCACAGCTAAGGCTGAAGGTTCAGGCAGTTAAACTGTCCTGACTGTACATGGTTAACAGCACATACCACTCGGCATCCAGCTTGCGGGTAAGAAGTACACTGTCACTGGAACTGCTGCATTAAGGAAGATGACAGCATGGAACTGCACAGAACTGAACGCAGGAGTACCATGGTTTTTGTGAGAGAAAATATGTGTGTATGTGTATTGGAAATGGTGGGCATCTTCCTTTCACTCCCAAGGCTTCCAAGATTCGATGTAGCCCCTGACGATCACTTCTCTTACTCTTCCACCCATGGAGTTGACCAAATAAACACTTTGCATGTGTTTGCTGCTACAGCTGAGGAATACCCAGCTCAGCAGGGGTTTATTACTGCTCAAAGCTGTGAGGCTGTCCCTAGAGCCTCCCACCCCCTGTGGCCTGAAGGTGCTTGGGAAGCTTCTCCCCAGTGTGCTGGGGCCACAACCAGGTGTGACATCGCACCAAAGTGAGTCTTCAGATTGGTGTCGGACACACTGGACAGCTTTTGCTGCCAGAGTTAGATGCTTCAGGATATGCCTGGGTATCTCTGCTTAACATGGCATCATGCCAGGTAGGCTTATTGAGGGAAGGATGACTTAATTCCTCAGTAGCTGTGTTTGTAGTCACCTGTATGTCAAAGGCTGAATTTGAGGTAGCCATTAATGCTTCCTGCAAATACAGTAACACCTGCTTTTTAAACAGCACCTTTCTGACACAGATCTAAATGTGCTTATGACAGGGTGAAAACTCCCAACCCTGTGCCAGGCAGGCAGTGTTAGTTCTGCTGCATGGAGAAGCAAGAGCAAAGGGAAATGAAAAGCCAGGTCTTCAGAGGCATTAGGGTGTCCAAAGAGCACTTAAGCACCTTCTCTCATTCACTGTAGCTGGTGATAGGTGTAAAATCCCTGTGGCTATTGATTACCCTTAGACATCTTGACACCCTTGAAAGTCTGGCTCTTGACTTCCAAGTGACTTTACAAATTCACACATAACATAAGTGGCAACTCGAGGCACAAAACCGGGGTGACAGAGTGCCTGATTCTGTGCTTCAGGCCTCTGCAGCACTCTCTCCTTAATATGGATGGCAATTTACCCATAGTAATGGTGTTCATTAGGCCTGGTGTCCTGCCTGAGGTTCACCTTGGGGAAATTATGTTCTGGATAGTCAGAATACCTTCCCTTTTCTTTAACAAATGGATGCAGATTGTTATGCTGTTATTACGTACTGATTTATAAATCGCCTTTCACATACATCACAGTGCTGTATGATCTAATTATAAAACACTTGAGACTGAATAGGAAGTATCCAGGCAAGAAAATTGCTTGAAGCCTGACCTTTAATGCACTAAAAGAACCAGAGGTTTGGAGTGAGTGGGAGATCCAAGATGAAGAAATCCATCAATCTGGGCCATATATAGGAGCAAGAGCCTAAGTACTAGCAGAATTGTACGATTAGGAAGTGGCCAGGTGGAAGAACTATTAATAAAACAGAGAAGCCTTTATTAATCACTGCCTCCTCCATACCGTAAAGCCCATGAAAGTCAAGGGGAGCAGTGCTCTTGACTGTGCTGGGCCCTCTGATGTCTCCAGGCTGAACAGTAGGTGTTGCTAGTACCAATGTCCTACTATGTCACATCCCAAATTCAGGGTGTGCAATGATTGCTATCCATACACCGTTGCAGCCAGCTTGAGGAAAAACATAAAAGTATTATTAAAGTATTTCCTTTTTTTATTCTGGCTGGATTTTTATTTCTGTCTTAATTCTGAAGATTATGATTCACTTTCCTGAAATAATCTCCTCAATCTTTATAATTAAAGCTCATTTAAATATTTTGGTCACTTTCATGAACTAATTATAGTGACTTGTGTTTGAGAAGGTATTTTCATCTTAAGCGTCTATTTGTAGGTGCTTAGAACTTCTACAAAATAATATCTTTTGGGCTTAACACTTACACTTGCAGAGTTCAAAGCTGACCTGGGGATGGAAAACCATTGTGTATGAGGCCTTTCCCCCCTCTTTTCTGACATACAGGAAGATGTGGAATGATAATTTTCATCTTGCTTCTTTTTTTATTGCCTTCACAATTAGTGGGACTATATCCCATTATTTCTACCAGTGTTTAGGGAAGTCTTCTAAGAATACTGAAGCGTTGAGGAGGAACATCTTATCATGTGCTGTGCCTTTTTGGCTTTTTAATAGAGATATTTTTCCTCAGAGTTTGAGGCATTTAATAACAAACTTATAACAAAACAAAAAGATAATTTTATGCAGAATGACTGGAAGGGTTCCTCTCTTCAACACTACAGAAGTTTCGTCATTCTGGGCTTGAATCAAAGACTGTTAATCCTGTGGAGTTCTTCTTCAGCTGATTTCAGCAAGCCTCAGATCCTATGTCATTTCACTTAACCTGAATTCTGTGTCATTAGAAAGAGATTAAATGATTTCTCTTTGTAGGTCACACTAAAGATTCAAAGCCATGTTTGTATTACTTCTCCACTCTTTAGAGAGGTCTCGAGCAAAAGTAAAGAGCTTCAGGATGAATACCTCTAAGCATAAAGACCAAATGAGGTTTTATGTCTCCAAGGATTGGCTAATATCCCATCTTTTCTTTGAGATTTGATTGGCATCCAGCACAAGGACCTAGTTCACTGACTTTCTATTACTGCATCTAGAAAATGGCTCAATACATCTGGAGGATGAAATCTTCCAGAAAACCAATGGGAATGCACACGGTTTTCAGTTCGTAAAATGTCTTTTAGGTCAGTGAAACAGAACTACAGTCTATGTTCAAGCCCTTTGAACAGCCTCTGCTCAGACCCAGAGCTGCAGCCTCAGACCAGGTTATCCCATCCATTTCCTTCACTCTTTCTAGGATGAGTGGCTTTCTGAATAACGGGTGATTTATTGCAATGCCTCTTTCCCGACTGCCAAGCTTTGTGGCATCTCAACCAAACTGAGGAACTGCCTTGTTGCTTGAGCTGCTTGACCTACCCTTACATGTTCTTTTTAATTAAATAACACTTGACCTGGTTTAGTAGAGATAATAAGAGATTATGAAGATTGTACAAGGTATCTTTACCTTGTCAGGCCAGTGTGGGAAAGCTGCAAATCCAATCTGTGTGTCTAAAAACACTTTTGTTTGGGGGCTGGAGGGGAAAAAACATCTTTGTATTTCCTAACATTCCCCTCTAGGGAAAATTAAAGTGTCTAGGGTTTTCTTTTTTCTCCCTCTGCCACCCCATCTTTCACTTTCTGGCTTCTTTAACTTCCAATCTCCTTTAAATTGCATTAAAGGAGTAGGAGAAACCATCGCTTTTCCGTTTTCGCCTTGGAGCTAAAAGCTTTCTCTTTTCTTCACAGTGCTTGTTAAATGCGATAGACAGAGTGAAAGCTTCATAAATCATAAACAAGCAGAGGACCTAAATAAAAGTCACTACAAACTGAGGAAAGGAGAGGCCCCAGCATGCACATCAGGGCTAACATCAAGCATGCAGTGCTTATTTTAAAGTACAATAGCAGTAGGCAGAGGGCATGCCTGTTCTATGTCTAAACCAGGAACAAAAAAAACAAAAGAGAGCTGGCCATGAAAATCAGTTAAGAAAGAGCTCTGCATTGCTACAGCCACAGATATATGCAGATATAAACTCTCCAGTTTTGCTTGCCCCTCTACAATGACTGCTTGCTTTTCTCTTTGTGTCTCCTTATAGCATGGAAAGGCTCCTCCATTTTTTATCAAGCATTAACTTGCTCTGGACTCTACTGAGCGCAGCAGCAGCAACCTCTAGAACACTCCAGCAGTGAGAAACACTGGACTGTGATATTAGCAGATCAGCCTGAGGTCAGGATTAGGGTAAAGATGTTGGAATTCTGGCTTTCCCTAAAAGGAAAGCATTTGTTGCTGATAAAGAAGCAGAGTAAGTTAATGCAGAAATCAGAAAATTGGTTCCCATCTGCCCTGCTGGTGGTGCCCAGCCTTCCTATGGTCAATCTCTGCTCCACAGAAGACAAACTGGGCTCTTCTCATCCATGTCCCAGAATGAGTCTGCACAAAGAAGGGAAGAGCCAGCCCCTGTCCACCAGAACCTGAATAGGGCTGGCACATATTATCAGTAAAGAATTTGTTTTATGAGCAGGTTGGTATCCTCACTTCTATCTTAAGAGAGCAGGTGCTGCTGACCATGTTTTTCTGAAAAGACCTCTTTGCAAGGAGCTCTTTACTGATGTCAGTGGAGCATGTTTCTTCCCTGATGCAGAAAGATTCAATCTGGGTTTGCACTTGTAATGCTACGCTCCTTCTCCTCACTCTGAAGTGGGACTTTATTCTTATTCATGGTGCTCTTGGAGGGAGGAGCTTTCCAGCCTTGGATCTGGAAAATACCTTCTTGAGGACTGGCACTACAGCAGTCTCAGCAATAACACAATAACTTTTTTTCCTCATAATTAGCCTTTAAATCTATGACAGGAGTTTTCTCTTCATGGTGTGGTTATCAGACTTCTTGAATTACCCTTCTGTGAGCAGTTTTATCATTTTGGGAGGAATGGTTTATATCTTTTTATTAATCCACCAGCATCCATGATATTGTTCATTCTTAAATAGTGTTCTAGTAACTTAAACAGGATAGATTCACATTGACAGAAGTCATATTGCTTTGTTCCCACTGTCCTTATCTGGGCATATTTATATTTTTAGCTTTGTTAATTAAGTTACTATCTACTGCACTAAAGCACATCTACCTAAAATTTCTTGGATTATATTGAATTGCTTCTAAGAAGAAAAAAACAAAATGTGAGGTCATATATCTATTGATTTTCTTGGAGTTTAGGAAGGTATTTGTTTTAAAGACAGGATATTCTTCATTAGCACACAAATCGGTATCATTTTGTGTCCTTCCATGTTTGAAACATATTCTACTAAGTTAATTTAATACAATTTAAAATCTTGGGCTAACTGGTAGGGGATGTTTGGTTTTATTTTTATGTTCCTCCTTCTAATAACTTTTTCTGCTGGTGCTTTGCTTTTACCACCTAAGAAGATGGATCACAGGGCAGCTCTCTTCTCCCATCACATCCTGGAGCAACCCTGGGAAAAGAAACATTCAGTCCTTTGTAGTCAGTTTCTCTTTGCCTTCCCTCTTCATTCTTTTGCAATTTTAACAAACCACTTTCTCCCCCACAGGCTGCCTATTTCAAATACACTCTGGAAATTGTATGTCTCAATTTTGCTCCTAGAAATCTTGACTTGACAAATGCTGCTCTTTCCTGGCACCCAATACAACCTTTAATATCTGACGAGAGGGGTTAACCTTTGGCCTGGAGAGTACAAAGTTATAAATCAGTTGCTATTCCAAAGGGCTGAGTTTGCATCAGGTGTTTCACCTTTTTCCTTTAGAAAAAAGAAAACAACAAACAAAACCAGAACAGATAATCTAATACAGTTATGGCTGGGAGGAAACAAGACATTTGTAACAGCTTTTAAAGCATTAAAAAGGAAGCATGCTAGGAACAAATACTGTGTTTGTGTTCTGAGGCTAAAACATGACAGTTCTGAAGGAAGAGATTTACTGAATCAGGTTTGATGCCTGAAAATAATGAGAGGGTAGGAACTTCCAGTGGCAGAGGGGGAACAGAGTTAGGGCATGTGGCCTCATTTAGAGAAAACATAAATGTGCACAGAGTACAAAGAAATTGAACGTTTGTCCTTAGTTTACTTTCATGAAGAAAAAAGCTCTGCAATGTTAAACATTTACCAGGAAGGCTCTTACTGATGTGGTCATGCTGATCCCAAAAGTGGCTTGAGTTCAGAGGTTTTAGTCATGAGTGTGGGATGCTGAATCGCTTCCTGTGGAAGAGAGGGCACAGCTTCCTGGGGAAGGGGAGGAGGAGGAGGGCTAAAGTCAGGCTAGGCAAAGGCTCTGCCCCTTTAGACTATACAGCCCCTTCTATTTGAAATACTTTGGTAAATACCCATAGCCAAGTCAATTGTGCCATCAGCTTCCTGGAGATCCCCACCAACAAACTGTGGAAGAAAAGCAGGCATGTCATTGCATGAGAGAACCTACACCTGACCTGAGTTTTCCAGGGGATGAAATAAAACTTGTGATTTTATTTTAATTTTTTAGAGAGACTTTTGGATTATTCCTTTTCTATTTCTGAACACTCCCTTTGTATTTATCTTCAGTCCTCAGAGGGAGATGCACGGAGAGAACACATTGATGGCTCTACACAGAAATTAAGTGATATATGTTCACTTTTCTTGTTTAGCACTGATAATCTAGAGCTATATCTCCTTTGCTGCTACCGTATAAACATGACCATCTTTTTTGCCTCTGGTGGCAGGGATATTTGGGGAGGTGGTGGGAGGCAAAATGTTTGCCAGGGCTGTTGTTCAGATGTCCCAGTTCAGTCATGGCACATACAATGTTTTCATGTCTTTCATAAGGCCACAAAATACCTGTAGTTTGGTAAGAAGGAGAAATTGCCAAAAGGAATGGTAGGTAAGCACTGACAGACTCTGGGTTTCCAGATGCATAGAGTCACTCAAGCATGGATAATGACCACAGCATAGATGACAAAATAAACACAGTATATGAGATTGAAGTAGACACACAAACATCATCCCAAGTACGCTAGCTGCTACATTCATTCATTAAACAGTGAAAAAAATGCAATTTAAGGAGGGCAAAAATCAGGTTTGAGTTAAATTGACATGTACAACTGCCTCATGCATCCACATGCAATCACACATGCTGCTACATTAATATACATTATGACATACGTTATTCACTACCCTACCCCTCTTGTTCAGGTAAAAGCATGCTTTGCATACACACACACAAACATTCTCCCACAGAACCTGAGTCAACACTGTAATGCATAGTATACTTTTATGTTCAACACGTGGACTATAATCTTGACATTTTTGAGTGAAGCTGAGGCAGTGGGAACTAATCTCACAAGGGTAAACTACATAAAGGCTTTGAGTAGTTTAATGACAATTATACTCCTAGAGCCAGAGGTTATCCAGCTAAGCCAGGGAAGTCCTCTGATCAGAGACAGTTCAGGCAAACCTTTTATTATCTACTGTCAAGTCAACGTTCACTGAGAGTATAAAAAATTATACTGGAGAAGTTGTGTTCCACTCCTGTATTGAATGGAAGCAGACAGCTTGTTGCTTCCATATAAACACTGTATATTTCTCATCTAGGGGCTGCATATCATTGTTTGAGGGACAGTGTGCTAGTGAAGTCCTTCGGTCTGCCATCTCAGTGGAGGCAGGGATGGAAGCTATTTGGCTTAATAACATCTACTCTACTACAAGAAAGACAAGATAAAATCCTACCTGTGACCTGTGTGGTGGTAGTAGATGTTCATCTGGAAGGCCTCCCCTAAAAGAAGACTAGCCCTTCCAAACCCAAGATATGAGGATCTTCAGATACCATACATGTCTGAACACAGAAGTCCTAGTCAGATGGTGACAGCTCTGTCTGCCTAACAGGAGAATGCACTAACACATAAAACATACACATGAGACATTCATTGGGAACTATTCAGTCTTGGCTGGATATAGACTTTCAAGAAAAAATAAAGACATTGTGTCTGTTTTCTTAGACTAGCATTCCAAGGAAAAAAAACCTCATGAGTATCATAACCAGCCCTTCCCCCTCTACTGTTGCTGTTTGCAGTCCTTACAGCCATATGGTGAGGAGGTTGTCTCTTTCACTGTTGTCTGTTCTAGCATACAAAAAGTTGCCTTTTCATAGGATCATAGGGTAATTCAGGCTGGAAGACACCTCAAGAGTCTTCTAGTCCAACCTTGTGCTCAAAACATGGTTAGCTCTAAGGTCAAACCAGATCTCTCAGCTATTCAGATCTTCAAAACCTCCAAGGATGGGGTACTGGATGCACAGTCCCTCTGGATAGCCTGTTCCCCTGCTTGCCTGTCCTCAATGGGAGAAATTTTTCCTTATATCTGATATGAACCTCTCTTGTTTCAGTTCATGTCCACTGTGTCTACTCCTTCCACGCACCACTGTGAATAGCCTGGTTCTGCCTTCTTGATATGTAGGAGTACTGGTAAAGAAGACTTGGCTATATTTTGTTTTCACAGTGGACATAAATAAACGGAGGATGAAACTGAGCTGTGGAAAATACAATAAAAAACGTCTGGTGCTTTTTGTATTGATCGTGGATGATGTTAGTAGCTGTGAGCATAAGAAGTCTTTCAGCTGTTGTTTCTTAAGAAAACAATATGTGCTTATATTGCCCATTAAAAGCATGCCGTGAGCTTTGTGCAACGCAACAGGGATGATGTATTCCAGAGCATAAAGACAATATATACTATATATAAAGACAATTCTACTGCATTACTGCAGTGGTATCAATTAAGAAGAAATCACAGCATGCTTTACTCCGTCATTTTTAAAGACAATGTGGGTACCTCAAACTTTTTGCTTGCTTCAAAATTTGTCCTGCCAAAGACAATTGTGTTCAGTGTTAATCTAATGCAAAGCAGAGCTGGATGTCCCATCATTTGTGTCATTATTCTGAGTCCAGGAGACATACATCGTACTGATGCCCTGAACAGAGAATGCATTGTAATCTAGCTGACAGAAACTGCAATTTAGTACTACTTCAAGACCAAAATAGGCCCGAATCTTCCTTACCAAGGGCATTGCTCTTGTAGCTTTTTAAATTGTTCCTGAGTGAAGTATATCTTTGAAAGAAATACCTGGACCCAGGTATTTCTTGGTGGAGAAAGGCTTATTGCCTCTGGGAAGTGATTCAGAGGATCTAAGGAAGACACTGAGAGGACAGCAGCCTAAAGGCACTCAAACAAAGCACTAGTTGCAGGATTTAAGTGAATGTATTAGGGCATCAGCATGAAGCCTTCAATCGGTATTTGTCCACTCAAATGAGCGACTTGAGGGCTCAATTATTTTCTGTATGAACAATACTTATGTTCATAAGAGAAGGAGTCCTGAGGCAAAGTACATACCTGGATCACGCAGTGTTCTCTATGGGCTTGAAGGCAAATAAGGAGAAGGATAAACACAGTGTCTTTTGGATCTGTGCTTGACAGACAAGTTCCTTGTCCTCTAATTGCTGTTTGCAGCAGCACAGACACATGAGGCAGCTGTGGAAAATCACAAGGATGACAAAGGCTTTTATGTTGTACAAGGGCATTCAGAGAAGCTTTCAGCTTGTGTTTTTAGGTGCAAAGTCTAAAACAAATAAGAAGTTTATTTTGGATGCATTAATATGGGCAGCATGAATCTAAACAAGGAGGTGTAATTTCCAGTCTGTCTGTGACTGACAGCTGTGGTTAGGGCCAAATGAACAGTCCAAGTGAGTGTCCTCCATGCAGAGCATATTTTCAGCATCCATGACAAAGGCAATGTGTGTTTGCTCTTCTTTCTCTTTAAGTTAGCCTAAACAACTGCTATGGCAGCTTCAGTCGAGAAAATACATTTCTTTACCCAGATCAGCTCTAATGTTTTTGCACTTTCACCAGTTACCGGGTTAGCGGTTAGGTAAATGTGATTCAGTACCTTCCTCTAGGTAATGCTGTGCTAAACTGCTAACCTGCTTTGTGCCTCAATCTGTAAAATGGAGTGTGATATGTGAATAAAATCTATGATGAAAGCAAATTTTATTATTCAGTTTTTGCAATGCATTATGACATTCTCATTCTGGTTATTTCTGCAGATGGCACTGAGGTTTGAACAGCAACAGAACTGTTCAGCGCCTTCGTTGAGCTGCATGGATGAAAGGCTACTGACTGTGTCTGGTCCATCCATAGGGAACTCCCAGGACTGCTTAGAGAAGTGAGACAGGTTTTTTCTATACTCACCTCAGGACTGGACTGGGCCTCATCAATTGTAAAAGCTGAGCCAGATGAGTAGCTCCTTTGTGTAACTACTCAGAGCAGCAGGTAGTCTGAGATTACAAGTCAGAGGCCTGGAGACCACAGACTGGGATCTCCAGGAGGTTTACGTAACTCATTCCCATTAATTTTGACAGAAAATGGAGAGAGAGAGTATCTTACTTGGGAAAAAGAGCTACATAAAATCTAGAATAACTGAGCTTGGAAAAGACATCTGAAGTTCTTTAGTCCAACTCCCTGTCCCATGTAAAGCTGACTTCCAGCTGGATCAGATTGCTCAGAGTCTTCTCTGGTCAAGTTTTGCGAATTTCCCAGGATTGAAATTGCACATCTTCTCTGGGAAACCTGTTCTGGTGTTTAACCACCCTAATTGTTAACATTTTTTTTGTTGTATCTACTTGCATGCTTCCTTAATTGATATCGGTTGGCATATTCAGAGGGATGGGACTGCCAGTTGTGTTTGCATGTCAGGACTTAAGAAGTGTTTTCTTCCTCCCCAGATGTTTGTGTACTTCCAGGCTGTGTCCTGTCACTGGGAAGTTAAATGTGTAAAGGGCAGAAGAGTGTTATGTTGAGCTAGAGCTGGTCAGGCACCAGGACTCCAGATTCATCATGGATTTGTCAATGAGGTAGTCTGTTGCTAGCAGAGGACACCCTGTCTTGTATGAAAAGAGTAAGAGGGAAGATTGTATTGAGCTACCTTGGCATATAACAAGTTATCTCTGAATCTAACTGCTTTCCATAAAGCTTCTATGTCACTCTGGGTCGTATTCTTGACCCGTCTCCTCTCGCACTGGCAGAGAAATTTGGTTTCCCCTCTCCTTTCTGTTCTGTTTCTCTTTCTCACCTTCTTTACACAAGCATTTTTTTTACAAATATTAGATGTCAGATATTTTTCTTCAATGTTTTCAAACCATCAGTTGAAACACTGGAAATCCATTCAGTTTTCAATGGCCAAATGCCAGAAATTTTCAAGTTTCTAGTTTGGTAATTTGCAACCAGTTATAGAGGAAGGAAATGGAAAAGAACAGCAAAGCAGAAAACTCATACTGTAATATCCCTGAACATCACAGAGAGAAAAGTTAGGCTGAGGTCATTCCAGTCCAGCTGTGAGAGAATAAGCAGGAATTCTGACATGAAAATTAAAAATACCTCATATTCATTTTATTGTTTGTACACAATCTGCAATCACCCCTTCAACAGTTTGCAGTCTGTTGAAGATTTCAGCTGCATTCACGCTGTGTTGGTTTTAGCTTTACATATACCTTTTCCCTAAACGACCAAGGCTGTGATTTTTGAAACCAGCTCTCTTTCTTTTAATAAAATGGGAAAAAACATTGGGACAATGTTTTTGGAATGGGAAAAATGGGGAAAAAAACATTGCAAAGATAAAAGGGCTTGTGTAGGCTTAACTTTTGCACTTAAAGTTTTAACCAAGGATTTCATGCTATGATAGCCAGAAATATGGAGTCAAAGAAACAATAAAATTAAGAAAACCACATGTGTATGGTAACAGAGTATATTAAAGTACATGCCACTTGGACTTAATCAGAAAATTCATTTAATTGGGACATCTCTTGGAGCAAACCTAATTTAAGCCTAATGACTTTTGATAGTGATAGCTATGGTGTGGTGGGGATGGTAATTCCATTTAATTGAGATGCCTCCAGGTGATGCAATGGGAGGGGGTGTGTGTGTGAGAGAGAGAGAGACAACTGCAGGCTGGTTCTGGCTGTTTATGTACCCAGCAGCAGCCTTCAGTCCTTTTCTAACTGGCAAGCACCAACACAGCCCAAGAAAAAGGATTTGAAAGTCCTTCACTGCAGCTTGAATTTGGCAGAAAGTGTAATGTATTCATTCCACATCAGCAATGCTAGTTTGTCTCTTGGCTTCTGTCTCCATACCATACCTGCCCTCCCCCAGGAGGGCTCCATTCAGATCCACCTTCACAGCATTCTCCCCTGACTTCCCAGAACACATCCCACGCATGTAAGCTTGCTGTACAGCTTCCTAAAGAGTGACATGAATATTGCAATGGCACCTGGTGTCAGATGGAAATTCAGGCTCATCAGGATGAAGATCACCCACAGTGGTGTCCCAGAGAAGTGACTTCTAAGGCAGATTGCCAGCAGTCTTCCTTTTAGTAACAGAGACTTTAACCTCCATACCTCTTTTGGAGCTATTGCTGCTGAATTAACATTCTCTGTGTTTGTCTGTGCAGTCTCCATAGCACCAGCATCCAGCTTATTACTGAAAAGCTCTTTGGAATACCTTGAATAGGAAAGTGTCCAGGAAAGCCACATTTCAATCTTTTAGAACTCCTTTCTTTGTCCCAGTGGGGTGTGATTGTGAGAAAAAATTGGCCATTTCAGTTCCCGCTGTAGGACTTACTACATCCACAAAGCATAACACTTAGATCTTGTCTGCACATGAATGTGGCATTGATTTAAATAATCAGGTTTAAAATGAATTTAACTGAACTGGTGCAACCTTTTACGTGGACTTTAAGTCAATTTAAAAGAGCCTTTTATCCTTATTGCTCAAGGGTAGAGTCATATAATCATGCATTAAAGTGTGTCAAGAAGTTATTGTCTCTTCAGATGAAGGCTACTGTCCTCTGTGTTGAAAATTTTATAACCCACTCCCCCTACTGCAGCTGGAATTGAGCCTCTCACCCTGTTGGACCCCATGACTTTGCAGGTGTTCTTAGTTCACTGCTTTGCAACTGAAAAGGAAAAGCAGTGGCTCTTCCACCACTGAATCCATGGCTTGCTGGTCTCCACAGTGAAACAGCACCAAAAAAAAGCAAGGGGAAATGTTTCAGTCTAGGAAGCTCGCAGGGCAGCAGTAGGAAGAGGCACCTTTAAAAATAATGCTAAAACAGAGCAAATTCTTTATTGGTATGAAGAATTGCAGATGTCTTGATTACAATGAACTTTAATCCATTTGTATCAGTAGAGAATTTAGTATTGAAACCTTCAACATAACATGCATGAAGTACACAAAGGGGAGGAAGGCGAGAGAAGAACATGCACAACGAAAAGTGCATGTGCACATTCTGTGGCTAATCAATTTCCTGAAAACACAGGGTACCTTTTAAGAGGGGACATGAAGCTTATGCCCTTGAATTATGGCTGAAAATATCACTACGTACAGTACAGAACTTCTGTAGAGACGACAGAGATACAAGCAGAAGAGTACTGTGACTAGAGACACATGCAGTTGAGCAAAGGAAGAATTCTAACAATATCATGAAAACTGTTAAGAATGGTTAAAAAGAATTCAACCTCAAGTGGGAAGGATGCCGATATTTCTGTTTTCCGAGTGATCAGTTGGATAGGTGAACTGGTCTCTCCTGAACATTTCAAAATACTGCATTTTTTAGGAGATGTGTTAATTTTTCTCATTTTTTTAACTAGAATTTACTTTCTAGTCTAAACCAGAAAGGTTGTCTTGACCTCTCAACTAAAACATTTTAATTGAAAGTAGTGAACATGTAATGCCAAAGGAAAATGCCAAAGGAGCTAGCCTTTTTCTACAAAAAGCTTCATTTTGATGAATCAGCATCTTGTTATATTAGTTAAAATATTCCTGTGGTTACATGAAGGAAAAAAAACTAGAATAAAGTGATCCTACAAACCTCCATTGCGAGCTAGGAGCCACCTCTGCCTTAAGCTTTCAGACAACATCTTTGCAGGTTGAGAACCTGTAACCCTTCAAATATGTGCATATATCTTCACACACACATACCCACATATGTATACATGCATCCATATGGATATATGTGGATGGATTGTGCTGTCTCTGGATTTGTAGCACAGTCTCTACAAGTATAATGGAACTACCTTCTTTTTTTCCTTAATTTACTTGAACAAAAGGAACACTCACATTCTCACCCCAGGTTGGGAGACACCAGAGCTCCTAACGTCTGACTCTCCCAGCCTTCAAGGATGTCGCGGTCGGGAGCGCAGAGGTCCGACCACCTCCCAAAGGGAGAAGGGTTGAGGGTAAATTGGGACATCTCCCCACCA